>VUQJ01039424.1:1189-19675 GCA_015108635.1 Andinoacara biseriatus | reverse complement strand
ATGGCTGTATATTTGCTGCAGCTTTTGAGATTTCAGGAGTTTGTTTGATTTGCATAATGTAGGAACATAATGTGCTCCTGTTTGTGGAAACATTATTGGTATATATGTATGTATGCTTTTGCCTTATCTCAGAGTTGGAAGGGTCATATCAGCTTAACCTCTCTTTTTGTACTTATTTTATCGACAAATACAAATTCGTATACCTTTTTATTTCATAGAGAAGTGACAGTGGAAAGACAGTAGTAATATACGGGGCGTGATAGGGAGCAAAAGTCCCTGGATTGACCAGTCTCGCTATGGTTCATGGAACCCTGTAGGCTATGTATAAAATCTAACTTGCACTGGGGTACTACAAAACAAGAATTTATTTTTTGTCAGATTTAATCACCAATTTCTTTGCTTGACAGCACAGTTTTGCTTATGCATTTCAACCTGTTTACACAGCTTGATGTGCAGTCTCATTACACGATCCTAAATTGCACACCTGTCAACAAGAAGCCACGGGGCAATGAAAAGGAAAAATAACAAATATTTTGTTCATTAATTCAGCACAGCTAGTACATCTCCTTCTAACTGCAATACATGTTTGGGAAAACTACATCATGAAAAGTTCTTATTGAGTGTCCCTCTGACATACAAGAGCGTGGTGGACCCAACAGAGTTTGTGCAAAGCTTATATCACTTCTTCCTAGCCTTTGCTTCTGTTATCACACCTGCCAATAAGTAACAAACCCTTAAGAAAACACATCTACTTTCATGGCTCAGCTGGCTAGTGGACCCAAAAAAACGCAAACTCGTATTGAAAGCTTTAACAGTTTATTTTCGGTCCAAGAAAATGGGGCAGAGGATCTCAAGGAGGGGCAGTCTTCACTGGGGAAAGAATCCACACGTTGCAGGGGTATGTGTGAGGAGAAAACAGCTTGGATGAGTTGACAGGTATTTCCAACAAACTTGTTAAACTGGGAACTGAGCCAATGTCACTAACGTGCGTTACAAGACAATCCAGCGTGGACTGAAGGCCACTGCTCTGCTTAAGAAGCCACCAGATGAGCAGATCACAAACAGGTGTGCTTCAGTGGCAGCGCAGAAACCTACAGGTCCCGCCCACTGAAAACAAGAGAGAGAGAGTAGCTGCACCATAAATCACACCTTGCTTTTTTTATTTTTTGGTTCTACTGTAAATGAGGCTACAAGTTAGAAAATAAACATCATGCATTTATAAAGACTGAAAACTAGCATCTGAGACAAGAAACTCATTAGGATTTTGATTGCGATCATATTTCATATGCATCATAAGACCCAGAGAAGTCTCCCCCTGGTGTCAGTTAGAAGAAAATGCGGGTTTTAAAGCATTGGCTTTGCTCATTAGACCCTCTTATAAACAGTCTGCTTTTGTATCAGCGCACTCAAATAAGGGGGAAACTCTTGGGTGGTTACTTGAGTTGTCACAATAGTGGAATTTCAAATTTGATACCTAGTAAAATTCTTTTTTATTTATTTTATTTTTTAAACAAAGATTAGAACAATGCAAACAATAAGATCAATGACAACACTACTTTTAGGTTGTCCAACATGCACTTAATACAAAACACACAAAAGAACAACAACAAAACAGCAATACTTTTAGGCTGTCTGAGGTAGAAAAGTAGCACGCTGTGTTATCCTGTTAAATTAACACTAGCAACATTACAGATGGACATGACTAATAGTGTTTGATGCATGTTTTATTATTAGCCATAGTTGATAGCAGCTACCTAAATGATAAAGTCCTTATTTCCCAGGTAGCTGCTACAGCAGATGGATGTGTGGTCGATTTAGCACAGATTTTATGCTGGATGGGCGCCATGATGCAACCAATTTATCTTGGGACCCACTGACCCCCCTGAAGCTGGGTTGTGTCTATTGGGTTATTGCTGATAGCTAAACAGCTAATCTTAATGAATACATTTAAGATAATTCTTTAATATGCCAGTGTTGCTAAAATGAGAACTTTACTGACCTCTCGACATTCCTGAGGAAGTGTCGTCTGCTTCTGTTAGTGAGGGGGAGAGGTTGCCATCAGGATTATAAATATTCTGCATATAATTTATTTCTTATGCATGCAGGTAATTCAGTGCCCTTTGGCCGTTAAGTGTTTTTTTTTCTATATTCAGACCATCCTACACTACTTTACCTTTGCGTAGCCTCACAGGCACACAATTTAATATATGTAATTTAAACTGCCGGCTTTTGCTTTTAAAGAAGTTGAAGATCCAATATTAATTTCTGAGGGTGGTTTAAATTGTCTGTTTTTCCTTTGGGACGTGTTTGTGATTGTGGGTCTGCCCTCATCAAAAAGCTCTTTTTTTTAAAAAAAATTGCGTTCCTTTGGATAACAATGGAAAATGATATGTTTAATTTAGCCACAAAATAATGGCATAGTAAACCATTATGGTAGACTCGAATAGAGTGAGTTAATTTATAAAATAATATATGTGATATGTAATAAAACAAAATGCTGAAAACCCCCAATTTTTGGAAATCCTTCCTAGCATTTTGCAAAGATACTTAAAATTATGTTCACCCACATTTCAATCTCATATGACTACTGTACCTTTAGTGGTATTTAGTTGACATAAAAGCTGAACGATTAAAAAACAAACATTGTATTAAAATCTGCAGGGTTTGGAGGACACATTTGGTATTGTGCAAATTACACAAGCTTTTGGTTAAGCTGTCACGGCAGAATGGTAAAATTATCAATTAGCTGTTCATTACCTGTCAGCTAGTTGCTTCATGTTGACAGGATTTACACCCCATAGGACACATCTGAGCACCGATAGCATCATCTGCATACGCAGTCATTAGTGCTTTCATCTACTGGGGAGATAAACAGTTCACAACAAACCCACATTCACATTTGCAAAAACTATGCAAACATGAAAAACTGTTTAAATTGACGGTATAATATACAGCATTTTCCAAGAAAAGGCTAATAGATTATAGACACGTGCACAGGTTTTCTCAGTTATTAAGCATCTCCTGTTACCCACTAAAAGTGTGTGGTGGTGTATTTATCTGCAGGTTTGCTGGTCTGGTTGTCAGTTCGACTTAAGGTGGGGCTGAGCTTCACAGAGCAGAGAGGCCAAAGCAATATGTTTTTTCTTTAGGGCAGCTCTGGGGTGTGAGTGTGTTTTTAGATGGCGATCTTTGTGAAATAACTAATAAACAATGATGTAAGCAATGCTTTGTTTGTGCAATTCATCGCACTCTTCTTGGTGATGTTGTTCCCGATCGTCATTCACTCTCCATTTCACTCAGCCAGTGGCACCATCTTTTGTTGGACCAGGAGGCAGGGGCCAAGTTCAACTACAAACAGTATCCAACAACTGCTGCATATTCTACCTTTTTAAATTTCAGCTTTTCAATTTTGCGACTTGTAACATCATTTGGCTTTTGACTTGAATTCATACTCGTCATTGATTTCCAGAAAAATGCTTTAAAAGATAGTCGTCTCACTGACAGCTGAGACAGTTCTGCAGAGGGGTCGGTGGCCTGTTTTACTTTGAAGGTTTGTGATTAATGACCTTCCTTCCTTACATGCAGACTTATCTGCAGGTCTGCACTGATTTTAGACAACCCAAGTCTTCACTTACCTGACTCCCCTGCTTCCTGAACTTTTCTCCCCTGGTAACCTAAGCCAGCAGAATCCCTAGATGATGTGTGTTTTGATTCTCCAAACAGCCAGAAGGCTGTGCAGATATTGTCAGCGAGCTCTAAGGCACAGCACACAGCAGGGCCTGTTCTGCAGAGAATGCACCATAGTGCTTGCTTAAGGCCACGAAGGCAGAGTGACATTATGCACTCTTTAAGCTGCATTATGTTCATGTGTTGCAACCTTTTAGTCTCCGCATTTCATTATAGAGAGAATGGAAACTATATTGACCACCCAGGCAGGGGCCTGCTTTTGCAGCTTTTAACGGCTTTGGAAGCACAGCTTTTCACACAGTGCTGCATTGTCTGAGTGCACACACAAATTAGAAATGTTCTTCTGTAGTTCAATCACTTTTCTCTAACGTAGTTGCATTTGAGGGGTCTATTTTTGGAGAAGATTAAACCAGTATTTTCCCCCACAATCAGTGGGCAGGGCCCCCATACGTCTCAACCGCCCACGCTCTAATCCTCGACATCAATCAGGCAGCATGGTTACAAGGAGGGTGTGTTATTCAAATTAATTAAAAATTGTTTTCCCCTCAAAGCAAATGTATTCCCAACACTCTTAACATATTTACAGAAGCGAAAATTTCAATGCAATGCCAACGTCACTGTTCTGCACTTGTGCTTATGGATATAAAATACACACAAAAATAAATTTCTGCCTGTACACCTTTCTTTTAAGCCAGCCATAATGTGTATGTTTTAAGATAGATTCCAGACTTTGTAGATTTTATGGAAAATCAAAGTGTTTATTATAAGAACCAGGGGTCATACCCGTCATCTGCCAACATGGCGAACAAATCAGGCAGGGAGCCGACGCAAGGCAAAAATCCAACGAAGCTGGCAAGAAGCCAAAGGCGTGTGATAAACCTTTACAAAACAGTGGCAAATATTAAAGAGATTAAAAAATGAAATCAGGATTTTGTAGAAGTCTGTCTGAGTAAAGGGAGCTTTGAGTCTTTAATCACCATCACCAATCCCAGAAAGACCAACTCACTCTCCCTAACCAGACCTTATGTCAATATAGACACAAAGGGTTTGTGTGCAGCCTGGCTTGAAAATGCAAAAACTGGATGCCAAGTATGAAAAGCTACCTTGAAAAATAACAAATTATTGTGCTGATCAAATTATATAATTGGTGTGTATTTGATTGCTTAATGAGCATAAAGAAAAGGCATCGGGGTGATAGTCAGAGCCACATAATGATTCTTAATCATTATGTATTGTATTCCGTGTTCCTTTCCCCACCTTTTGCCAGATATCCGACATCTCTCTGGGCATCATCTCTCTCACTAAAATGTTCGGCAAAATTGAACTCTATTTATTTGACACAATAGCCAAACGTAATTTGTTAGCCTTGATTGTATTTTTCATTTATTTTCCATGTTCCACCCTCATGCTGGATCATCCTTCAAACAGGATAATGTGGGAAGGATGCAGCTTAATGTCTCATATAGAAACTGTGGCCTCAATCTGAGACTTCTTTTCATCCCTGGAAAATAAATCTCTGGGCTTGGTCTTGGCGTCGAAGAATCCAACAACAAAGTCATGAGAGAGCGATGCGTTTCTGTACATGTATGTTACAGGATGACGTCGTCCGAGTGTCCTGCATCAGCTTCAGCACTGGAACACACGCTGATCTTTCCAGCTCTGGATCAGGACTGAGACTTTGCATCATCCTAAACAGCATGCAGATGTATGAGCATCTATTCTCTTTTGCTGAAGGCGCTGCAGTTTCTTGTGAGGAATGTTGCATGGAGCGTGAAATAGTTTCATAAAGCTTTAGGGAGGAGGTGTGCTTGATTCATAACTATTCCGTATCTGAAATGGGGTGTACTTTCAACCGTAGCTTGCTTTCTTTCTTTCTTTTTTTTTGATGCCATCTGTTGTTTAGATGCCAAAATGTAGGAATCTGCATATCTCAAGACTAATGAGAAACTAATGGGCCATCACCAAAAGTCTATAAATGTGAGCTGTGACATTATGTGGAAGCAAATGATGCTGCATGCTGTGGTATGTTTTTGTTTCCCATTACACAAATGCCGTTTTTTTTTTTTTTCCAATGACTGCAGATTCTCTTCCCACCCACTCAACTTGAAAATCAGCTCTACCTGTCCAAAGACTGCTGTACCATACAAAGAACGTCTTATTCATATTTATTTTACAGTACAACTTTCCTTGGCCCACATTTTTGTTGGTAGATTTCTTTATCCAGTGACGAAAATTTTACAGAAGTTCCAAACTCTCATGCTTTCCCTCGCAAAAATATGCAGGATGAGTTTGTCTTGGTGTCATTGCTGAGACCAGAGTTTGGTGATTTTAAAAATCTAATGTTCTGATACATCAGCTGTTAATTTTTTTTTGTTTCAGACACATGAAATATAAACAGATCTCGATAATAGCTGTTATGTGCAATTATTTAGTTACTCATTTGAGATCTGCATGACTGCTTGGATCAGCAGGTTGCGGTTTAGGGTCTTCCAAACACCTGTTGCCAACAGGCAAGTTTTAATTTGTTTGAAAAGTTCTTTCCTTTACTTTTTGTAATTTTTCTTTATCGGCTGTTATGAATGCCAATACAGATAGATCGACAAATGGCTAATATTAGCTGCTCAGGCTCTAATTTTAACTGCTAAGAATCTAATTTTAGTCTTCAACCAAAAGCTGGCTGGCATATAAAATGGAAACAGGGGAATAGAATCAAAGTTTGCCTGCCTACCATGGAAGCTTGTTCCTGCCAATGAAAAAAAAAAGAATGAATCTTAACTTAATAGCTTGAAATTTCAAGTTATTTTGTGTTAAGAAGTCGAAATTTTGAGATCCCCAAGATGAAATTTTGAGATAATAACCAGTAATTTTGACTTGTAGAGGGCAAAAAAAAGTCCTTAAAAGATTCAGTAAAATGAATAAACAAATAATCGTTCGGCTCTACCCCTTTCTGTTCCCTCAGGTGGCAGAGAGGGCGTTTAACCTGATTGGGACACACCTATGTTGGGCTCACCACTGAGCTTAAGTAGGGGTCAGCTGACCATTCTCACGCTGTCCTTCCTCGTACGGACGTGTGTCTCATCTTTTGGATGGCTGACGCCACCCTGACCCTCATGTCACAACCGATACCTCTGTCTCCACACACCTCACGTTTATCAGTATTTGCTTCTACACTAACACCGATTCTTGACTCGAGCCTTAAATTTTGCACAGCATAAGAGTGGTATGAGTATTCTTGTCTGCATGGATTTCATATTTCTAACCTAGGTGAATCAAAAGGAATGAATGCCTCTGTCAGCTCAAACCACATGTGTGTTTACTGCTACATTACCACACAAACTGTAACACAAAACGACTTCACGTTTTAACCCTAATTGCTGTTTTCTGTGCAGACAGACTGTTCCACCGACAGTGAGAGCGAAGACAACTTCATAGTTGTCCCTCCACGAGACCATCTCGGCCTGGCCATATTCTCCATGCTCTGCTGTTTCTGGCCTTTGGGGATTGCAGCATTTTACTTCTCACAAGGGGTGAGGCCACACGTGCACATATTAACACAGACACCTTTCAAAGTTGCCGTGTGTCACACATGAATGATGCAGCATCTGTTTTGTCAAGGTCTAACATTTTCCCTCAACCACACACACACACTTTTAGAAATTTGTAGAGACGGGAACAGACAAAACGTACACACACACACACACACACACATCCCCATCTTTATGTATGACTCATTACCAAAAGATTAAGAGCCATCACTCTTAAAAAAGGACTGACAGCTGACTCTCTTACTGCAAGGCCAATTTTTACTGAGCTACGCATCAATAACTCAAGGCCAATCTGTAATGGCTGCTTGACGCTCTGTAAACAGGCTGAGAGCCTCCTTTAGGAAGAGTCTATAAATCACTTTCAAGGTTCTATCTGTAAATGCCAGGAAAGGTTGTATTCAAAGTAATAAGATGAGAGAGGGGGATCTTTGAACTGGTACTTTTCAAGAGGGGTGAAGATGAACCCAATTAAAGGTGGGCTGATGTATTAAAGATGATGAGCTCTCGAGAAAGATGAGCCCACATTATTTTGTAGACACACTGGCAATCTTTGTGTTGGTGAGTTAAAAACATATCATGTTTTGGAGCAATCCATCATAAAAAAAATGTACAGTTCTGACCCTAAGTAGCATAATCTCAAGCTTTTACCAATGTGTTCGTTACACTAATGCTAGCAACCACAACATAACACGTGTCTAATTGATTCCAGCTGGACTTCCTCCCTCGTTTCATCTCTGTTTGAAACAACTCTGATGATGTTGTGTCAACCAAAGAGCACAGGGAGGGCCTCTTGTTTTGCCGCTAATCAAGTCTGTCCTGTGAATCATCGGCATAATAAAGGCAACACATTAAAAGGCCATCAGCACACGTGTGCACACAGACGCGCAGAATATGTTCGAAAACGCATGCAAACACACCCGCTATACACACAAACACCCATGCTTACTAGCAGACAAGCTTTTCATTAAATTGCCCCGCATCTGACCACAAATTCTTATCAAAAGCTCTAGCATTTAGCGGCCTTATCTCAGACGCAAGTATTCTAAGCCCGTCAGTGAATTATCTTGTCAGGAGCTAATTTGATTCTTCCTGGGTAATTATGGGGAAGTGATGGCTGTGTTTAGGGATGGGTGATTTTTCTGCCAATCTCCCTCCTTTAGAAGGTGCTTTCCTGAAGAGCTGTCAGGATTTCAAAGATATGGGGGAAGTTTGGATCGCTTAATTTTATAGTTCAATAACCCACTTCACTGGCCTTCATTTCAGGTCTTTATTCGGATAGTCCAAACTGAAGGATGTGATTCTTTAGGAGCTAGCAGCCTACATGTTGGAATATGCTTATCAGTGCAATGGCACTGTCTGTGCAGCAAGCAGAGTGAAGGAATCTGCACTGGCCTAGAAAGCCAAATTTGAATCATTCGGTCAGCCTGCAGGTAAAATCCGAATCTCTTTGTCACCTTTTACTTATAAAAATGATTATAGCTGAGGATTATAAAAGAAGAACAAACCACAGCTAGCTGGAGCTGGGCCAAATTTACCCAGCAGTCGACTTGCATTTCATTGGACGCTTTACAATTTAGTTTGTTATCCAATATAATTGAAGGATAATTTGGGTGGATTTCTGTGTTATTTATGACAAAGGTGCAGAAAGATTCATTAGCAACTGGTCTTCCTAAACAGAGTAATTGTGTAATCATCACACAATCAATAGCATTATTCTGCCATTATTCTGCCTATCCTTGGGCATAGTCATGTGAACAAGTGGCAGAAGCATCCCAGTCCTACAGTAGTCGAGAAAATCCTGTTTTTCCTTCCCAAACCTAACTAAACAGCAGTTCACGCAAAGCAAAGAGCAAAACAAAGCTCCTAAATTCAAAGCCATGTTCTTCTGGCTGATTACTCCACTGCCATCCGAAATGAGGACTTTGCAAATCTCCAAAATAAGACCACTATTTTTCAAAATCCAATATTTCCATGGTGTGCACCCTGTGTGTATTTCTGCCCGCGTCATTTGCCGGAACTGCAGTAAGTGATGCTCCGGGATGAGACTGTATTGTCCAGAACTGATGAGAGAAAACAGTAAGCAGATGTTGCATTATTGCCTAAGGTAATCTGTCACAATGATATTGGTGGTTACAAAAATAAGACAAATGGAGCTTTCAGATGCAAAAAATTATGGATTGTGCAAGCTGCTGCATTCAGGGGCACTATTTTTGGAAGAGTTGTGGAGCACAGAGCAAAAGCAATTTAGTTTCTAATCAGTGCATCAAGAAAATTCGGTGTATGAAAACTATATTGATTTACCCTCTACCTCGATCGGGAAGCTTTAATAAAACTACTGAGGAGACCACTTAACAAACCTAATCTAGGTTACTGCCTGCCTACAACAAACTACCTGACCTGGGGTGAGCAATTACTACAGTGGGACTGTTGTGGTGGGCCTCATTAATATGCTCAAATTAATATTGAGCAGAATTAAGTTATTGGTGCAGACCTCCACAACAGTCCCAGTATCTCATGTGGCCCCTTGGGAAAAGGAATTGCCCGTCCCTGCACCTGACTGTGAAAGCACACCTGACATGCCTACTTGGATAGAAATCAATTTCAAGATGGGGATTTACTTCTCAAGTTCTTGTTACACGCACACCTTATTTGTCACGGTGTTTATATTTTGCACTTCCTGCCTTACCATAATTTCTACTGGCCCTGCAGATCTTTGTCAAAGCATGTGCACAATCTTTGCTAGACACTGTGGCAAACCATTAATGCACAACACTAGCAATTGATGATAATGGGTTTCATGTGTCTTGACAACAAAAGATTGAACTAACCTAAAACACCTTCTTTTTCTTTCTTTTTTTCCTTTTTTTTACCTTCAATTTCATTGCTTTTGCAGCATGTCCTGTCTTTGTAGAGCACTGTAGATGTGACAAGGACAGGAGAATAATAATGATAATAACATTCTTTTATTTTTTTTTAAATGATACCACATCAGTTTCAACATTTACTCTAAGGACATTTAAAAGCAAACACGTTAGCGACTGTAACAGAATCAGAGGATGGCAGATCAATGGTGTTTTTGTTCCACTAGAAGGTCAAGCCTGGTCAAATACAGCGCCGCTGCTTTCCCAAGGAGACGAGTTGAGCGAGGAGGGTCAGCAAACACATGAATGCAAAAAACAGACACGCATTAAGATCCTGCTCTTATGCAGATTGCCAAAGACAGCATCTTTTATTCTGTATACCATCTTTATGATAACTAGTTGTGCACAATTTCAGGAGTCGGTGTTTACATCTCCTGCACACACCGATAATGACGAGAATACCATGAATATCTGAGGGAAATTAGCTTTGAGCATTTGATTGGGAAGCGGAATTGAGTTTCAATTATTGCCGCTAATTAGGTGAGTGTTTTGTTTTGGAGATGCTGATAAATTCTTCACTTAGCTCTGAGACATCTGCGCTGGAAAGTGCAGAGTTGAGGAGTGGCAACAATTTCTCTCACCATCATGCAAATAAGACTCCCCTGAAGTTATCGTATGGCGTACAAGTCATAATAAAAAATGAAAACGAATAAGCTCATTATAGTGAAACAGTTTCTGTTTGTGTGTCTGTGTGTGTCTGTGTGAGGGAGATGCAGACACAGACGCAGAGAGCAACGTTACGTGTTGTTTATTGGGAACAAAAACCTGTTAAGGTTGCAGAGTCTCCGTGCAGCAAAGTCTGAGATGTTATCTTTTTTTCTATGACACCACATTTCAGTCATTTTGTCAAGGTGGTGGAGATAAAGCCTTAAATGCTTCTAACCATTTTGCTCTCAAGGGTATTCAAGGAAAAATGCTTTCATTGACACGGTTAAAAGTTAAGCCTGTTATTCTCATCACTTTCTGTCGACATTGCATCATTATGTCAGTTTGCCACAACATGCCTTTGATTTTAATTTTAACTGACAAATCACGTATACCATATTTAACAAATGCACTAGAGGAACTGACCATCCAGAGTGTGCCCTTTGAATCCTCTTTGTAGGGCAAAACTCTTCAGTCTGACATAGTTTTGACTCCTTTGGGGATTCAGTGTCGCCCAAAGAGCTTTCTGGGGCGTGGTGATGCATTCTCAAAAGGAGAAGGTGCTTTGTGTCATTTTGAAAGCAAATTAGAATCTAATTTCCCATAAACCCCTCAAAATGGTGCTTCTGTTTCAGTGATTACTGTATTGATGTGGAAGCTGAGGGCTGCCTTGAATGCACATATTTCGTCTGGATTTCCTTCCTGACCTTTTGAGGTTTTTGTCTAAAGAGCGCCTCTCCCCCCAGCTCTAATCTGGCTGTCTTTGTCTTGGACTATTAACATTGTCTTCAAAAATCTTCTTAGCATTAGTGAAACAGTGCAAAGTGGAAACACTCATTTCTCTTGTTTCAGTAGAAACAACCAAAGCAATAAAAAGGCCATTCCGAGTGGTCACGCTGCACGCATGCTGCAAAACTATAGAAACTTCTGACAGATGCTTCTGTCCGAGCCAGGGCCAAATCCACAAAAGTCGGTTTCTTGGTGCAGTGCAATGAAACTCCTTTTCTCTCTTTGGCTGTCCACAGAAAAAAACACTGACAGTTTTACCCTAAAAAAACAAAAGAACAGCAAAAGAACTTTTCAGTCCAGTAACAACTGAGAATATTTCTTAATTATATATCCTTTCTGCATTTACTGTCCTAACAATATTTTTTGAAATAATTAAATGAGCAATGCCCATCTTTGAATTCTTATATCACTGGCCAAAGCTGTGCTAATACGCAAAATGAATTTGCATCTGCTTCAACATTATTATTTTACCCTGGTGAGAAGCTGCAGAGAGAAAGATCCAGAAAGTTGAGCTAAATGGAGAAAGGTTTCCGTAACCAAAGGTCATTTTCTGGTGCGGCGGCTGTGTCGCTGTTTGCATGACTGTAGTGCAAATGGGCAGAGACTATGAATAATACAATATTTTTGTCAGGAGAGAGCTATAAAGAAAGAGGCTTAAAGAGAAATTAAACTAATGCATTTGACTCAGTGTGCAAAGAAGGGAAAAGAAATATGCCATCAGTCTTTGGTGACTAGACCCTGTTGTCATGTCATTATTTTAAGGGGGTTGTCATTTTATGGAGTCTAGACACTGGTATGGGTTGAGGAGTGATGACTTGAGATCTGGAAGGATGAGACGGACCCGGCAGTAAGGTTGAATTGCATTATTCTCGCACTGAAATAACGCCTGGCAGTGGCAGAGAAAGCCAAATCTGATTGGTTTAACAGAGAATGAATGGCTTCAGGAAACGAGGATGAGTTTGAAGTAGGGAAAAGGGAGGAAGGGGGAGAAAGGGAGGTACAGTAATGTAAACAGAGCTACCATCAAGACAATCTTCCTTTAGATATACATTTCTTAGACTTTACATTTATTGCGCACAACACCCCTTTGACAATCACTACTTCTGTGACATATAATATAAAATAAAATATATATATAACTTAAAGTGAAATATAAATATACGGTAATGTGCAAAAGTCTTGAACTTTCCCGTATTTCTTTATATTTGGCTGGGAAAATGGGAGAAATCGCTCCTCAGTGATAAGATTTCAGGATTCTCCTCGTTTTTCCTTAATGCTGAGCAAAGCTGTGCATTCTGCCAAAGCGCCTCATATGAAATACTTTTATCCACACTCTGAGAACTAGTGAACAAAGTTGAAGGTCAAACCAAGTATAGCTTTTTAATGGAGACTCGCTTTGGTGTTTAGGTTTCCAGTCCCTGCCTCTGTCAGATACAAACTATCACTGCGGATGCTGCACCCGAGCAGCAGCCGTAATCACTGTTAACACTGGTTCTTAGTAAAAAAAATGTAACCTCGTGTACTTGGAACTGTGGCTCACCTCCAAAATGAAAGCAACAAGCCTTTATAGCAGAGTGAGCCAGTGACCCTGAGGCCAACTTCATCATAGTCACACACATCACACATCATTATTAAATTGGATACAGGAATAATGAAGGGCATTTCATACATCCACACAGTGCATTTCAAAATTCTGTTAGCATAGGTTTGGCACACCAGGCTGACTGATGTGTTGTGTTGTGGGCACATTAAATTATGGTTTATTTATAAACATGTGAACATGCTTTGACACTGCTGAATCTTTGCACCTGCAGGAAAAAATAGTAAATATAGTAAGGTGTTGTCTTAAAAAAAAAAGAAAAAAGAAAAAAAAAAAAGTTTAGTTTAGGGGGAGAAAACAGAAAACTTAAAAACCCAACACAAAGGCCAAACAATGCCGGTGTTACACTTTATGCTCTGTAATTTCTGCTTCGGGGATAACCTCCATTCAGTGAACTAAATGAAAAGGAGAAATCAAAATGATCTATTTTCCATCCGTTTCCCTTCCGGCGAAGAAATCCATTTGAACAAGAAGATACCTAGAGGACACACAGCACAGCAGCCACTACTGTTTATATCTTCTCCCGCTTTAACAGGGAGCTTACTCTATTCACCATTATCAATAATGTTGAATGCTAAAAATATATGTTTTGATATTGACTTTTAAGTCACTAGTTTTTAAACAAAGTCAAATTCTTCAGCTGACGGCTGAAGAATCTACATCCAATTACTCTGCAGCTCCCTGCTTTATAGCATTTTCAGCTCAGTGTGTTGCTGCAGTGCTGTGTCACATGACAAGCGTACAGTAAGTGACATTTTGGTTTCCAAATTAAGCCTAATTTTTTTAGCCTACATGATAACATTTTGGTTTTGGTTATATAACTGTAATAAGAGGCAGTTTCTGAGCCTATACTGTAGGTAAAACAATAGTTTATTATGCAAAGATAAGTTCATATCAGAGAATAAAATATATTGATTTCAGGGTTTCTACTCGAAAACAAAAACTATACGTACTGCGGTTTAACGGTCGCTGTTTGCCAGTTATTCACACTAACAGGAGCTCATGTAGAGGATCTATACGTGCCTGTAGTAAATGGGTCATGTCAGTGGGAGTCACTCCTTGGAAAAAAAAGGGTGTAAAACCCATCATGCAAGAAAGCAGTGTGGGCACTCAAAGAGCCTGCTTTATAATCTGTGACGTCAAAGAACAGAATAACTGTGTGATATATAAATATGAGATTTTTTTTTTTTAATTCAGTGACAGATTATGAATCTTTTTTTCTCTCCAAGTTGTCATTCAGTGATAGCAGCTGAGTTCACCATAACCTTCAGTCTGTTTTTCACACTAACTGCCATTTCTTAGCCTGCAGTGCATTAGGTTTTTTTTTGTACTGGCCAGTCAGTTCGTCTCTTCATTTCCATTACCTTAGTTTTTACACTGCGATAGAAATGATAAACATGTTTCTCAGTGGCTCACTATTTTTCTTGATGTCCCTGCAAACAATGTCGGGCTTCTGATTTTCTTCTTCTCCTGTGTTTTCTCTTTTACAGACCACTAAGGCAGTGAACAAAGGTGACTTCCCACTGGCCAACATTGCCTCCCGAAGGGCTTTGTTCTTAGCCGCCCTCTCCATCACTATAGGCACCGGTGTGTATGTAGGGGTGGTGGTAGCGCTCATTGCCTACCTCTCTAAACCAGGGCACATATAGCAGTCACACCTTCTTTCCAAACACCTCCAGGGAGCCCAGGAAGAGAACAACCTCCTCTGGGGAATGTCACTGCGCCTGCAGACTTTGAGGAAAGTTTTTCCAGGATGTACATTTTTTTTCACCCCTCCACCTTCCTTTTGTTCCAGACTTCTCTCCCTGCAGGCCCTCTGTCAGCCAAGATTTGCCACAGTGACTGGAGAGAGGTCAAGCTAGAGGGCAAGAAGAGGGAGGACTGTGGATAGAGAGAGACTGCTGAGACAGAAGGTTTGAGTAATGGAAATATTCCTCGTTGGAGCCCAGTTTGCATCGCACTGGCATCATCCTCTCTTGACGGGTTTTTAGGTTCCAAAAGCCCAAAAGAAACGTCGAAGAGAAAAACGGAGACAATAACTTATTGAACTCAAGCAGTTATTAATAAGCAGAGGTTGAGGAAGGTTTCAAAATCAACACAGAGTAACCTATACACCTAAACCAATACTATACTGTTATATGAACTGCTGTTAAAATTGGAGCCGCTCTGTGGAGTCTTGCCCCCCTGTCATCTCAGTGTGCCACCTAGGACTCTCTTAAATAGACTGTGATCTGCCCCATCAGCTCAAAATACTGCATTTGTCTCTGGGCTGAATGCCTCAAAGTGCAACAAAAAAAATAAAATAAAAACACATGAACACATTTACAGTTTC
This sequence comes from Andinoacara biseriatus, assembly GCA_015108635.1. Classification (NCBI taxonomy): domain Eukaryota; kingdom Metazoa; phylum Chordata; class Actinopteri; order Cichliformes; family Cichlidae; genus Andinoacara; species Andinoacara biseriatus. Next base: position 4,156 of record VUQJ01039424.1, on the reverse strand, counting down.
TCAAGACAGAGGAGGACTTATTTCACTAAAGGAGAAAACTCTTGAAAAGTAAAATAATAATAATTATGATTGGGTACACACTGTTTCCTTCTCATTAAAATGAATGCACTGGCATGAATCAGAAAAATCTCAATGGAGCCACAGGCCTGCATTTTTCCACAGTGCTCTGAAAATCTGCTCATGAAGATACACGGAAGTGTGGTTTGTTTTTGTATGTTTGTCCTTTTTGTGTTTTCTACTGTCTAAAAGGTATCTTCATTAATACTGCATAAAGTAATGTTCATTTATGGCCTTTGAAGTAAAGCACAGGTATGAAGGAATGAGATGGTCAGATATTCAGGGCAAACGGTGTCCAGTGTTTCTAAAGTGACGCATCAGGTAACACAGCATGAAATGTGAAATGAAGCGTGAGCCATTTAAAGATGTTATACATCGAGTAGATAATGTCAGTTGAAAGCAAGTCTTACATACAGTTAGGTCCTTATTCTTTTTGGACAAAGACACTTTTTTTTCTGTAATTTTGTGGATTTTAAATCGAACAATCAAGATGTGATTGAAGTGCAGACTTTCACATTTGATTCAGATGGTTTAACAAAAGTGTTTCATTAACTGTTTAGAAATTACAGATATCTTTACACATAGGCCCCCATTTTCACAGGCACAAAAAGTAATTGAGCAATGGACTAACAAGCAGTTTCATGGCCAGGTTAGATATTTTTCACCCCCGCTATTCCATTGTAAATTAAGCAGATAAAAGATCTGGAGTTGATTCTAAGGGTTTGAATTTGGCATTTAGTAGCCGTTCACTGTAACTCTCAATATGAGGTCCAAGGAGATGATTCGTCAAAGGGATCGCTGGGCTGATAAAAACAAAATAAACCTATCAGAGGGATGGGAAAATCAACAGTCGGGTCCATTCTTAAAAAGAATGAATGCACTGACCAGCAACACCCAAGGGCCCGAGAGACCTCAGAGCAAAGTAAAGTGGATGATGACCTATTATTTCCATGGTTACGAAAAACAACTTTACAACATCTAACCAAGTCAAGAACACACTTGAGGAAGTATTCATATCATTGTCAAAGTCTACACTAAAGAGATGCTTTTGAATGGAAATGTGGAGGGTTTGCAGCTCAGGCTACAGAAGACCAGATGACACTGTGCCAGAAAACCTGTAAAAGAGCCCACGCGGTTCTGGAAAAAAAAAAAAAAAATTGGAGAGATGAAACTACAATGAACTTGTACCAGAATGATGGGAAAAGAAAAGTATGGAGAAGGGGAGAAAAAGTTAATGATGTGAAGCTTGCCACATTACCTGACAAACATAATGGAGGCAGTGTTGTGGCGTGGACATGTATGGCTGCCGGTGGAACCGAGTCAGTAGTGTTTATTGATGATGTGACTGCTGGTGGAAGCAGGGGGATGACTTCTTAAGTGCACAGGATTATACTCTCTGCTCTGATTCAGCCAAAGCTGCAAAACTGACCAGACAGCACTGCACAGTGTGAATGGATAGTGAACCAAAGCACGCTACACAAGCAACCCGAGCTTCTCAAGACAAAAAAAAAATATTCTTCAATGACCTAGTAGATGACATCATGAACGCATGGACCTAACTGTATGTATAAAGACTGTCCAAGCTTTGATATTAGCTCTGATCAGGTATTGATTCGATTTAGTTTGATTTCCTCAGATCACAAAACTAGATTAAATAAAACTAAAAAAACAAACATCCTTTCCCCGCTCTCCCTTACTTCAGAGACAAATTCACAGATTTTCTGTAAGAAGGGCTTATTAATTACTGATATTTTAGCTTGTGTTTTTATACAAGCCTGGCAGATCCTATTTCAAGCAGTGAAGCCTCAAGAGGTGACGATGTACACTTAGCTACCCTGCACAGGTCCTGCATTAGTCATACCTGACAGTTATGGTGCACAATTAGCTCCCCCTTAATGGCTTTTTCTGAAGGAATGCATATTCTCTGGAGCATAACCCTAAAATAGCACAAGCACATTAATTTCACTAATAAGCCACTTTTGATGTCACTGCTTGCTGTCAAACCCTGCAAGTAAACAATCCATTTGCACACATCCTCGGTTCTGTGAAAATTTGAAGCTAAAAATGCAACTCGGTTCTCATGTGTTTAATGATGAGCAAATTTCTTTCCATATTCTCAACAAGCAGAAGTTTCAAGTTTGGTGAGGCTTGAATTTAACTGCAGCTCAGACCCCAAAGTTTACTTTGAATGTTGTCTTCGACTGCCTTGATGGGTAAACAATCATCTTCTGACTAAAGCCAGTCAGAATGAGACCGGGATGAGCTCAGTGCATACTGATTTAGGTATTCGCTTGGAGCCCGAAGATGTACCTTACTGAGGTCTGAGGACATGGTCATTGTACTGTATATGTTTGCTCCAAATAATCTCTGACACCTTTTGACTACTTGTCCCAAACTAAGCTCATGAGCTCCAGTGTATGCACACATCATGACCATCACTGTACCCATAGTGAAAGTTTGTTTTCATCTTCTGGGGAAAGTTTTCTTGCCGATAACGATGAAGATACTTTGTGTTATGTAGCGTGTCATTCAAATGATGTGTTTTTAGCTGGCTTCTTTGGCTACATGGTATTGTGCAAAGTGTTACAACAGTATGTAAGTTTTAATGCTGTTATTTTTGTTTTTCCTCATTGTGATAAGCTACATATCCATGCAACAAAGAAGTTTGCTGAATGCCAGGGTGATAGTGATCTTTTTGTGTCGTGCTTTCAAGCCGCGTTAAAGAAAAAAAAACGTTGTTACATTATATTTGGGATTTCTTTCCTATCTTGTGTGAAGGCAACATGTACATATTGCAAATAAAGACATGTTCAAATGTAATGACAAATAAATGAGGAAGGAAGGATGGCCTTTCTTAAAAGCAAAAAAATGTTTTTTCTCTGATTTTTTTTTTTTTTTTTGTGATATGAA
>VUQJ01039423.1:0-11336 GCA_015108635.1 Andinoacara biseriatus | reverse complement strand
CTTGCCTTAGTATTTCCTGTATTTTATTCTGTGCTTAATTGTTACATTTAGTGTTGATATGTGTGTGACAGATGAGTATTGGACAGTTTTGAAAATACGGAATAAATCGCGTCCCGTATCGGGACGCAACATTTAATTAGAATAGAACTTTATTGTCATTATACATACAACGAAATTCGTTCAGAACAACCATCCAAGAGTAGGGCAGACAAGACTAACATAGGGGAGATGGAGTCTGCAGCCGCAGCCAATAGGGGGCGCCGCTAGCACAATCCCAGGAAAAGGAAAACAGAAACAATAGGAGAGTTAGGTTAAAAAAAATCATCTTGTGCTATGCTCATAATAAGCGCCTTACAAGGTTCCAAAAAAAACCCCACCTCAGCAAAAGCATATCACACATTCAAAGCCTGGGATAGCAACATGGTGGGGCGGGAGGGGTAGGGATGGGGATGCCGACAGAAGACGAGAGGGTCAGGGGCATTGTAGAGCCAGGAACTAGCTCCCGCCTAGTGATGGAAGAGCATCAGCGGTCGAAGTAGTCCAGGTCCCAGTTCACACGAATCACAGAAGTAAGGTAGTTGCCAAAAAAAGGTTGATTCTGTATTTTACGGGATGTGTTGCAACCCTAGGTGTGTGCGTTTCAGATGGCTTTCTTGTTGCAAAACTACCGCTGCAAACTGTCGGTCTGGGCATTCAACCCGTGCTTTGCCTGCCTCCAGTTTCGCGATGTCGGGTTTTTAAAATAAACACTTGCTGATTCTGGTGAAGGAGTTGCTCATATGACTGTGCTAGTGAAGACACTCTGGCCAATCAGTGGCATGCTGTTCTTCCGCGTCACATTTTTGTATCGCCAAGGATCGCTCAGAACCTCGGGTGAGTGGGTACTAAAAAAGTGCCTTGCCTTGTTCCGTATTTTCAAAACTGTCCAATACTCATCTCTGTCACACATATATCAACACTAAATGTAACAATTAAGCACAGAATAAAATACAGGAAATACTAAGGCAAGCTAAACTGTCGTGGATCCTCTTAGGACCCCCGGCTTGCTACGGACCGGTGTTTCCTGATGGCGCTGCTGTCACTGTTTGCTAGCGACAGACGCAACACACGCGTGCCTTGCAAGTATCTGCAAAATTGTTACTAATGAAAATGCCGTCAAACCGCTGAGAGTCGACGCGACCCGCGCCAAGTAGTCCCAAATGGAAATGCCCCATTAGACCCTCTTATTTTGTCAGTTCCTGAAAAGTGGAAGATGGTTATTTATGTACAGACTTCCTAAATATATTTGTGTGATTGTATTGTTCGATCTGCCTGAAGAATGGGATGTCATTCCGCAGCAGTGTGTGACCCAGCTGGTGACCAGCGTGAGGTGGCAGGTTGGTGTGTCTGTGGTTCTTCCACATGCTACTGAGGCCCCTGTTTATTGAATGAATAAATTGTTAAATTGTCATTATGTCTTGTTTCTTCACATTTCAATCATCCAATCAAATTAAATCTGCAAGCAGCGATGAACGGGCCCTCACACCCGGCGCTCGTCAACCCAAGCCTTTTTTTGATCAGAATGATGTACAGAATGTATAACGAATTTCATACATGTCCGGGAAACTAAAGCTTTTGCTCTCCATAAACCAAATGCAGTATTTGAGGGGTAGTCACGGCTGCAGCATACAAATAAGGGCATGGGTCTGATTGACTTTTTTCATTGTGATGGTTCACTGAATATCTGTACCCAATTTCATACATTTTCGGAAAACTAAAATTTTTGGTCTCCATATAACCCCAATGCAGGTTAACACTAGAGGAAATCCAGTACATAATCTTGAACCACCAAAGCACATAATTTGGGGGCATTTAAGTAGCAGACAGCTTACCACCCCCCTAATAACTAAGTGCTCTCTAATGACTTACGTGTCCATCTTTAAACATGGAGACCCCTACATGAGGATCGCAATTTGCTGCACTGAACACAAAGTAACATGTTACCAACACAAAGAGGAGCACATCAATCACAAACCAAAAGGATTACACAAAAAACTGCTACAACACAATATCAAAAGTAGCAACCAGTAATCCCAACAAGTGATCTGTTGCCCCCACTCAACAAATGGTCACACACCAAGTGGTCCAACAAATTACTTTAACCAAAATTGAGTAAAGCAAGGGTGCTAGTAACTACCCACAAACGGAGAACTATGATCAAACAATGATCACAACACCACACAGTTATTGCTAACTAGTCTTCAGTGGAGTACCAGACTCGAGGCAACTTTAAATGCTAAACTCGTGAGCAGACAGGAAGCCAGAGAGGTCATTCACTGCCAAACCCCGCAGCTCACCCCCACCCAGGGTAAACACCAAACACAAACTAAAACAAAAAAGCAAAATAACAAACAAGTGCTTCGATGGAAAGACAAGCAGCCACCCAGCTGAAACACTCTTACTAAAGGGAGTCTGCTCAGTCACAGTCAACACCTGGAGCAACCCATCACTCAAACAAAAAAAAGAAATTATAATTGGTCTCCACAAAAGTATCCAAAATAGGGTCCAAATGATCCAAGAACGAGCCCCCGTTTATGTTACGACCTGGCTCAAAAGCCGCAACATAAAGAGGAGACTGACACGAGAGCTTTAAGAACAAATGGGTTTTATTTTGTATCCCTTGGTAAGGACTGCTAAAACCATTGCAACCGAGCAAGCAGAAGAGGAAAAAAGACGTGAGCCTGCCAAGTTGACCTCATACACACCTTTATCCACATCTCATCAGGTGCAGATAATCAGCAATCAGCAGATGCAGCACATGAAACTCACTCACTGCCACTACAGAGAGAAGGGACTGCAGATGGGTGTAACACTGTTGAATATTTTGTTAAAGTTTTGACAACTTTTGATGGGCTACTTGAGTAGGTGATCTGGAGCCATTTAGGTCTCACTGACTGAAACACCCTAGGAGGAGATGATTTAAATAGCAGGCCTGGAAATTACACCTTCAATTAAAGATGGCTGACTTCCTGTAGGGTTTCGGGTATGGGTCCAAGAGACATTTGTGTACATTTTAGGATGCTACATGAGCCTGCACAATTTCAGATATGTAGATAAAATGTAGCTCCGGGGCTAAGCAAAAAAACCTGGTATTTCATGATATTTCCAGGTCCCACTGGGTGGCACTCTAACATCTAGGGACTTTATGCATATCAATGTGTTCAGGACAAGAGGCTTATAAAACCACTCAATTTTCACACAGATTGGGAAATGTGGCTTTGAGTTACTGCCCTTTTTGTCTTCATGGCGAAACATCGAACTTTGCCATCCAGCGAGGGCCACGCCCTTTGGCGAAAACTCTCAGTATTGAAAACACTGTAAGACCAAGTCCTTAAGGTTTTCCAGGGGAAAATTGAGATGGTTGTGCTCAACTACCTTGGAGCTGGACCTCAAAGTGTAAAACATGACATTTCCTGCTCCCACTAGTTGGCGCTGTGATTTTCATCAAATATGAAAATGTGCACGTGCTCAGGGGTGGAGGCTCATCCCACTGAGGAAGTTTGATCCAGATCACATTATGTAAGGACGAATGAGAGCCATCAAAATTTCATGGCGAATGATCAAAATTCGCGGTGGCATAATGACCACGCCCCTTTGGCAAAAAGTCACCATTTTTTCAAGTAACATTCCCCCTAAAGTTGATAACATCCAAAACCTGTGAGTTATTAGAGAAAGTCTGAAGGGTGCCAATCGCCAAATTTGCATGTTTAATTAAAAATGGCAGACTTCTGTTGGGTTTAGAGCATGGCTCCAAGAGGATTTTTTTGTGTGTCTGGATATGTTACATACATGTATGTGTATGAAGTTTCATACATGTACAGTATTGGCATTATAATCAGAGTATTTGTTTTGATTTCAATACCATACCCTGGAAGTGTTGATTTTTGACTAAAATTACTTTGGGAGAAAACGGCTCTTTGTTACTGCCTTGATCCTCATAGTCTGGTTGTCCTTCACTGTAATTACATTTAAATGTTAGTAGGCAATAATCTGTATTTCATTAAAATCTTGAAAAAAAAAAACAGTAGGCAAACATTCTTACATGTATTAAATTTCAACATGTATTGCTGCCACTTAAATATCTACAGTGCTTATATACAATTACTACATGATACTATAACGCTTACACTGCTCTTGATGCCTGCAGCTGTGACCTTTACAAGTGGCAGTAGCACCCCCACTTTAGGAGTGATTTCAAATCACACTGTGCCCTTCATGATTTCACATCTCACAGTGGCTCTTCTTGAAAAGCTTGTTTCAGGAGAATCTGTTCTGCAGTAATCTGCTGCCAGAGGAACCATTTAATCATGGATGGCTACCAAAATCAGAGAGACATGTTATACTGATTACATCAGATTCAGTGTCCTGGCATGTTTCAGAGTCAAGGAACAATAATGGGTTGACATTTATTACTCTGCGGGCTTTTAAAGTGCCTGGTGTGCTGTCTAGTTGCGGTTACAGAATGCTATCAGGCTGATGACTGATTAAAAATCATCTTTTCCCCATCATCTCCTCAATATGTTCACAAACACAGAAAAATAACCCCTCATGATCACCCGTTGCTATAGCAACTCCAGCTTTAGCACCGTGATGCTACAAGGCCATGGACGCTGTTGCGATATCAGGCGTTTGCAGTGAAACAGCACAGTCTGTCTGTGAGCAAAAGTACTAGGCACGCTTTGAATAAAGATTGGAGAAGATAATTAGGGACAGCAATACAACAAAGAAAAAAGTGAATGCCTCATAGAAAATATGAGTAGGGAATAGTCACACTCGCTTGTGAATGAGGAAAAAGAGCTTCATGTAGAGACTATAGCTGGACTGATAGAAGAAACTTTTCTTGATTTTATGCTGTAAAGGAAATAAAAGGTAACTTGATCCTCGACCATAAGAACATGTGTTAGTAAGTGTGCACTTTAATGAAAATTATCCACAGAAAACGGAACGATCATAGACTCTAAGACATTTTTGACTTCAGCACAATGAGGAATTGTGCTTCTACCTTGAAGAACATGATGTTGTGGCGGCAGATCCCCGGCTGTTACTTCTGTCCCTGAGTTGAGATGACAGGTGAATCTATGTTCTGCCGTAACTACTGCTTTGCCTCATTACATCACAGGTGTAGTCGTGACTGACAATACACAAAGTGACTAACTGTTAGATGTGTCAGATGTTGCTCTGTGCAACTCAGCATTGCAAATCTTGTCTTGTCTTGCACTTGCTGTAATTTTGTCAGGTCTTTATTTGTGGACATGTAGTGAGAGATTTAAAAAAAAAATACACTGTTCAAAAATGTAAAGGAGCGTTTTGAAAGATCTCAATGGGGAAAAAACATGCTGGATATCTATACTGATATAGACTGGGTAACATGTTAGGAAATAATGGATGCCACATCATTTGATAGTAATGAAAATTATTAGTCTACAGAGGGCTGAATTCAAAGACACCATGAAAATCAAAGTGAAAACATGATGCAGCAGCAGTCCATCAGCTGAAATTTCAAAGCAGCAACTCAAAATGGTACTTAGTAGTTAGTAGCATGACCTCCATGTGCTTGTATGTATGCCTGACAACATAGGGGCATGTTCTTAATGAGGCAATGAATGGTGTAGGATCTCCTCCCAGATCTGGCTGGACCAAGGCATCACTGAACTTCTGGATGGACTGAGCTGCAACCTGGTGGCATCGGATGGACACCTGACTTGATGCTAAACTCTGATTAAAAAGTGTTCCTTTAATTTTTTCTGCGGAGTATAAATTAAGATCTCCTTAAACAGGTAAATTCAGTAGCAGCTCAGAAGGATTGTACAAAATTAGGACATAATCATTTGTTCTTAAAGTATCCTGACTTACATTCTTGTCAAAAATTCAGTCACTAGACTCGTCTCAATGATATGTCTGCTAGAAAGAAAGAGAAACAGGTAGCCTGGTCTGCCTAGAGGTAAAGTTTTAACTACCATCACCTCTAAGTATAAAAATGAACACGTACACATGGTTAAAAAAGAGCTTTGCTTCATAACATATGCCTCTGAGAAGGCTGAGGTGAGCTTAATCAACAAAATGTACTGACCCCCTCGAAATAAGTGACTTTGCTTTGCTGCAATGCTCCTCTGCCACGCCATCACAAGAGTGATTGAGCCTGTTGAGCACATCGTGAACAGCTGAAAACTCGTGATCCCAGTTGGCAGGAGCCATAAATGACCAGTATGAGATATTGGCTTCTCTCTGTGGTTGCAGATGGAACCCAGCGATACCACAGTCAACGTTCTGTCTGTGTCCAGGCAAAAATGTTCATCCTTGGTGCGAAGGTCCATGTGTATTTGTCTCAGCAGATTTCTGCTGAATCTAGTTATTTTTTTGCACGTGGTGGTAGAATAGTGATGTTATTCGATGCTTGGCTTTAAACAGTCTGGAAATGAAGAGCTGGGAGTCATTAGAAAAGGTGTTTTATATTAAATCTAATTTACCAAGTCTTTTGACCTTTTATTTATGAACACATACAGGGCAGTGATTGCAGTCTCCATTCATGTGTTGCTTTCAGTTCCAGATTTTGCATAGCCCATACAGTATGTATCCCTCATGCTTCATTTATAATGTGTGTGGACATTAGGACCCTTCAGGGTTTTTAGAATGTTAGAGCACTATTTCATCTCCGATAACAGTCAAATTCTTGAAGCTTAGCTTTTTATGGGCTTTCATCCCAACGGAGGGAAAAAGGAAAAACAGATTTTCTCACTGTGCTGCTGGTTTGGCAGTGAGCCACAGAGATTTCTGCCACCACCTCTAATAAGTTGTCAGTGGAACTCTTTCCTACCAAGTATACAGTCCCTATGATAAAAAGCACCATTGTCCAGAATGGCTTGATACATCACCCGCTGCAGAAAACATAAAAAAAACTTTACAAATTATACCACATAAAAGAGCCACCAAATGGGATTATTAAGCTCTAATTAAAATTTCCTTGATAAAATGTATCGACCTGACTGATAAACCTCAATAAAAGGCGTGAAGCTATAGAATAATCTTAAGGATGAACTAAAAATTTTGTTGCATAATCATGAATGAAAACATTGGCTTAAAGTAATGCAATGACATTAATCTGATATACTGTCACTATCTGTGTACATTGTAAGACACTTATAAAATTATGCTTTAATATGTTGGAAAGTATCTTGGTGTTAATGCAAAAAAAGTCTGAACTGAAGCATTCGGGTTGCACTAATTAAATTAAAATTTGCGTGAGAAGTTGTGGCTTTGCCCTGCAGCACACCTTTTCGGTTAACATTATCTTTTTTTATTTTTGGTTTGTTTTGTTTTTAGGAGCAGTTTCTAATTTGTTTGTTTGTGTGTTAAAGCACTTGAGATTGTGCGTATGTTTGCTATTTGTGTTTTATGTAGGTTTTAAATGCATGTGTGAATGAAGTGTGTTTGCTGATTGCTTTCATACTCATTTTTTCTTGTAAAGCAGATATCAGAGTTAGTTATTGATTCAACCATGAGGGTTGAATTATCTCCAAAATTAAAGAAAAGAAAAAAGAAAACCTAACACGAACTCTGGAGTCTGAAACGAAGCAGTGGAACATTAAGAATAGAGGAACAGGTTATTACAGAATGAATTGATATGTAAGTGATGCACTATAAGAATATAAAGGTCATGAAAGTTGTCAGTGTTGTTTCCTTATTCTGGTTTTACAAAGTAAATCAAGGTAAAATAAGTCCAGCCCGTGAGTCAAACCCGAAACTGCATCACTCTGATTTGCTGCCTGCACATCGGTCATAGAGTCATTTTTCTTTTCATGTCATTACATCACCGTCACCCTGCGTTTCCTTCCGTTATGACGGCTAAGTTTTTTAAACACAGTTGCTGGTAGTAAACTTACACACGCATAATATATTAACGCCGCTTTTATGTGTCAATCAATCACTTGACAGAGGTTACATAGGAGTGAGTCTACTGGAAGACTGGATCACATGCTCAATCCGTTAACCGTAAAATCCCATGTATGCATGTATGTATGTCTTTATGTATTTTCAGCAGGTTCTGACATTAACTCCCGTCTCTGACCCTTCTCCTCCTCCGTGCTCACCGTGTCCTATGCGCTGCGCTGTGCGCTCCGGACACTTCGCTCCCTTTCCTCCCCTCCCTCCCCTCTCTCCTTCTCTCTCCTCTCCTCCTCACCGTGTAGATCTCGACGCACACAAGCACAACAGATGGTACAGTACTACAGGCTGCAGGAGCGCTAGAATTGGGTGCAGAAGTACTTTTATTTCTCTGAACTTCACAGGGACATTTAGTATAATACGAGTGGGGAGGTTCTCCGAGGACAGACTCGACTTTGACGGGCACTGGATCCTACGTTTGGTGGCGGAATTTGGTGTCAAGGTAAGTTGTAGCTCTTTTTCAGAATAGCCGTTCACAAGTGGGAATGGCAGGTAGAAAGCGCAAAAAGCGACGACTTACAACCTGTATTTTATCGATGTAAATAACAAACCTAACCATTTAGGTTTGCTATATAAATCGTGCCGAATAACGAACAGTTGACTGATAAAACAGCACTCTGATTATTTGGCTAAATATGCATATATATATATATATATATATTTATTTTTTAAAATAAAGTTGGTTAACATCAGCATCACTTTTTCATTAATGACCGCATTCACAAAAAGCAAAAGTAAAATACTTGATCTGAATATGTGACAAAGTTGTCCCTGCGGCATTAATAAGAACATAGAAGAAGGAACAGAAGTCCTTGAATCTTCGTTTATTAAACAGCAAGTTTCATTATAGTTTCTATTCCAGGAGTTTATTGCAGCGCTTTGTTTTCGCCGGCACAAACACCCGTACAGTAAGTGCTGATGCTGAATGTGCAGAAGCTGCTCTCACATCACTGAGCAAAATGAAAGCATAAAACGATCAATGTTAGTGATTTGAGTGAAAACCGCTCCGCAGTGCAAACTTTTACCGTGAAAAAAAAAGGGCAAACAGTAACGTGTCAAAGGTCAATAATGTGCTTAGAGTTTTCATTTCCTGTACTGCTGAACAAGGTTCATGAAGGGTCAACTCAAGGCATGCTATCACTGCTCAGCAAGAGGATAAAAACTTCTAGATCTGAAAGCGAATAATGCTGTGACTTTTACAAAAAGTAAATTCATAACATGGTTTCAAACCTGTCTCGCCTGTGTAATGAAGGCAAAGGCATCTTCTTTAGGTTGTGGTAAATAAAAAACAAAACACACACACACACACACACACACACACACACACACAAACTTGCACTGATGGCCTTTGTATTCATTCAAATAAGTTTAGTTTGGGGAAAATGTCTTTTGCTGAGATCAGGATTGGAAAGCAGTGGATAGAACTCGTGCCCTTGGCATGCCATTCATCAATGAACATCATTCGTGTCCTTAAGGTACTTTAAGACATGTGATGCACACTGGGTCACATGTAATGACTTCTTTAGTCCCAGAAGAGGTCCAGACCTTCGCTTAACCCCACATGGCCCCATGGCAGCAGGAAAGTGCAGCAGATTACCACCTAGCCTCGCAATTTGTACACAATTAGATCTCCGGGGAGAGAGCTGTTCCAACTTTGCACTGCATCCGCTCTCGACTCTGTGTGAGCTGCTGGCATAATAGAGATGTGGAAGTGTGAAAACTGCTTTGAAAAGGCAAATGCAAATGTACAAATCTGTTATTGCTGGTGCATTAATGAGGATAACAGTAACATTGCTAATTAATAGAAATAATTTGGAGAAGAGTGGAGCAGGTTCCCCTGGATTGTAGAAGTAGCTGTGGGATCATTCAAATCTATGGCTTTTTTTTTTTTTTCAAAGTGCTGCAGCACATTCAATTATGTAATATCACACTGTATCCTTTGTCTCTGAGATATTTTATTTGTGCTTATTAAAATTTTTGTGGGACCGCTGAGAGCCACTAATGTGCAAGAGCAACATAAAAAGCTGAGTTGGGCTGAGCGCCTGCACTCTGTGTGTAGATCTAAACACACAGCGAGCCACAATATTGGTACATAAATTGGTATGTACTGCAGTGAGATATCACACAGAGGACCAGTGAGATTATTCTATATATATACACAACACAATCTACTCTTCATTTCTGGTCTAACAAGTGGAAACTGATGTAGTGATGAGGAGAAGCAGCGTTTGTTCATTTTGTTATATGTTTGCCCAACTTTTATGTATCAACCCCAGAAGGCAGACTTAATTGCTCTTTGGAGAATGAACTGGCCATTTAGACACTAAAGCACAGGCATGTCATTTGAAGGAGGTTGTGCTGCTGACACAGATGCTCCCAGTGTGGCATTTCATTATATTGCTGCCTGTGTTGTGAGAAAATAAACATAGTGGGCGAAGGAAGTTTAATGACTTAAGTCAGAAGCAACATCCACCAAGTGTGGAAGGGTTAGATCTAAAGTAATAAGATGGGTCTTTTTATGAGGACTGTAGCGTGTGAGTGCAGCCTCTCTCTTTGAAGAGCAGAATCAAAAGCATGTGGATACTCAGCCGCTGCAGAGGCCGGCTGTTGTATTGACTTTACATAACACAGATGTGAGGTATACCTCACAAATACCGGTTTTTGCCATCTAAACTGTATATTTCATTTGTATATTTTCCAGACTGAATAAGCGTGCTGAACATATTAAATGCTACATTGCAGCAGAGAGGAAATTAAATACCATGATGCATTCTTGCTCATTAGAAAGCATTTCCAAATAGCCTGCAGATATTCCATTTCATAAATGTGGTGCCATGCAAATATGATGTGACGCTCTCAGCAAACCATATACTGTAAACAAAATAAATCATGTTGACTTTCACTTCCACGTATGTTAAATGCTGCCACTATTATCTCTGATTTTTAATTCATTAATTCATTAATTCATTATTATCAGGCTGTCCTAAAAGCTCCCTGAAAAGCCTTCAGCTGATCCAAAATGCTGCAGCTAGAGTACTGACAGGGACTAGAAAGAGAGAGCATATCTCTCCCATATTGGCTTCACTTCATTGGCTCCCTGTTAAATCTAGAATAGAATTTAAAGTCCTTCTCCTCACGTACAAAGCTTTGAATAATCTGGCCCCATCTTATCTTAAAGACCTCATAGTACAATATCACCCCAATAGAGCACTTCGCTCTCAGACTGCTGGATTACTTGTGGTTCCTAGGATACTTAAGAGTAGAATGGGAGGCAGAGCCTTCAGCTTTCAGGCCCCTCTTTTGTGGAACCAGCTCCCAGCTTTGATTTGGGAGACAGGCACCCTCTGTATTTTTAA
>VUQJ01039421.1:0-27993 GCA_015108635.1 Andinoacara biseriatus | reverse complement strand
TTTGTCGACCTACAGGTGGAATGACAAAAAAGCCAAAATGCACTATGTTGTGTTTTGCATGCCAGAAATTTCAGCCCACAAACTCTACCTGTTACGTAGAGGAACAGACCCAAACAGGTACAGAGGTACATGTAATTCAGCGAGTTTTTAGGTAATTTATTTCTGTTTATAACCTGATTTTGTTTTTCTTGTGCAGAGCAATCCCAAACAGTGTCACGTCGATTGATCTCAGCCATCATCTTGACAATGGAGATGATGAAAATGCTGCAGACCAGTGAGTCACACTTATATTGTTCCTTTACTGTATATAAAAGAAATGTCTCACCTGGAGGAAGGTGTTTGTAAGGCTCAAGATTCAATGTGAGTTTCTTTGTCAGGTTTCATTATGTTTATAGCTGCCTGGATGCTCGTTTTTACGATGATGAAATGCTGACCGTGGTCTTACAAGGATCCGAAGAACTCAACAGCACGCGTCACCTTGCTCAAATTCCGATTTCTTCCCTCTTAAGCTGTGAGACAGAATTCAACTGGGAGACAAACCTGAGGTGTGTGTTTATTCAATGTTTTGATTTAGCTTCATTTAATGATTTTGAATCTCTTTCTGACAGCTAAAGCATTTAAATTCAGGTTGTTTGGTGTAGATAGCTACACCGCACAGGCACATGCCTCATGCATCATCAACACAAATACACTGATAAGCGTTTTCCTGGTTCATATCCCATACAGTTGTACGCTGCGTGTTGATTCCCTTTCTCTCTCTATGCCTTTCCTGTTCTCTCCACTTTTCCCATCAATAAAAACACAAATGACCCACCACAAATATTCAAAAACCCGCATTTAGCTTTATTCAAAGTCAATAAAACGTGGATCTATTAATATGTTCTCTTTTTTGTATGCTTTACGCAATAAAAGTAGAACATTTTCACCATTGCTGACATTGTGTCATGAGATAAAAGCTCCTTCATGAACATTGCCTGGACATCCTTCCTGGATTTTGTATTTTGAGGTTTTTGTTTTTGTTTTTTTTAATGTTTTTCTCTTATCAGTACAAATGACAGTTTAGTACAGGAAAGAAAAGAAGCCTAAAAACCTCTGCTAATAAGTTAAGAAGACAGTACATAATAAATAGGCAGACATATTTACAAACATTTAACACTTTACAAACCATATAAAAGAATTCTTACAAAACCTATAAAGTTTACCAAATGGTCTCAAATATTTCATCCATCAGACTAAAGATTGTTTATTTAAACATTCTTGCATTTGGATGATTTTTTTATTTTTTTTAAAGGTGCAAGTTAAGCTCATGGTTTGTGTCTCTAGTTTTTATCCCTCCTACTGGAGCTGACTGGCCAGTGTGCTAACAAAGCACATATATTGCTTAAACTGGGAAATGAGCAAATTGTTAATGAGAAAATTCAGAGTCCACACAAATAAGTTCACCATCACAGTGGCCTAGTCTTGTGGCAA
This sequence comes from Andinoacara biseriatus, assembly GCA_015108635.1. Lineage (NCBI taxonomy): Eukaryota > Metazoa > Chordata > Actinopteri > Cichliformes > Cichlidae > Andinoacara > Andinoacara biseriatus. The sequence continues at coordinate 26,523 of VUQJ01039421.1, read as the reverse complement.
AATCATAGACGGTATAAAAGTGTCACCCATTGGTTTTGGACGCTGCCCCACATAAGGCTAGTCAAAACTAGCCACGACACAGGCCAGTCCTCAGAGTTTTTTTTTTAATTGTGTGTGTATTCAGGATCCCCTCTGCCCATCTGCTTCATAACCTCCCTCCAACCATAACCAGTTTTTTTTTTTGCCAATGACACAACATTTCTGTCACAACAGTGTTTTGCTGTTTTTATTGTTCTTCACCTCAAAAGTATAGCTGTCACTTTTAAACTACTCATTAAAATTTGCAGATTAAGTACTATTTTATTAAATCTATTAGAGTCACTTGAATATGCTGTAAATATAGGAAGTTTAGAACATTCTTATAAGACACAACTTTAACAAAGTGCATATCTCAGCTTTGCGTTTTGCACATTTTCAGGTTGGACCAGCAGAGCAGTTCCATCCCGTGCCAAAGTCTGGTGTTGGGTAATCAGTGGCGTGAACTGGAAAACATGAAGGCGCAGTTTGTGGCTGTCAATGGAATCCGTAAAGTGGCTTGCGTGGTAAGAATTCACATTGTGTTTAGTGTGTGAGGATTTTAATTCAGGATATAATGGGTGAATCATCTGCACTGCTGTTTTTTGTTTTTTTTTTCTTTCAGTAATCTGTATAATCTTGGCTAATCCATTTTTCAGTCTTCTCACATTTCATGTACAATGTGTACTGTTGCCAAACACTGGCTTTTTCTTTCCAGCTAAGTGCCAATCTGAGGCACATACGTGTTTTTGAGATGGATGTGGAAGATGAAGATGATGAGGGAGCTGACTCACAGAATGCCAGTGCTGACCAGGATGGACTGGAAAATACCATGGGCAGCCAGGGGCAGGGAGAGGCGGAGAATTTGGAGGCTGAGGCCGGGGAACAAGGAGGCAGAAAGAGTGTGTTTCAAAAACCTGAGGAGCACCTGGAGTCAGAGGAAGCCCTGGACCTCCCCTGAGACTGAGAAACAAACTGTCTCCAACAAACTAAGCTCCATCTATCTTTTTTTGTTAATAAAGTTTTGTTGTTTTTTAACAGCATTTTGTAATAAATAAATAAATAAAGATAGCTATGTGCTTATTTTTATTTTGTCTTTTTTTAATCTTGAATCTTTTTTTCTAGGATTTTTTAAATGGAGTGTCACAGGGAAGAACTAAGAACAAGGCTGGCAGGGCCCACATAAAATCTGAATATTTGACTGAAATAATCTGGCATAGAAAACATTAAAAATATTTACACTGCCCTCCAAAAGTATTGACACAGTGAAGCCAATCCCTTTATTTTTGCAATAGACTGAAAACATTTGGGTTTGACAAATCACTGAGGCAAAAGATCGACATCTCAGCTTTTATTTCAAGGTGTTTACATCTGGCTCGGGTACGCAGTTCAGAAAATGGCACCTTTTTTCTGAAGCCATCCATTTTTCATGTCATAATTATACCTTGGGTATAAAAGCTCATAATTATACCTTAATAATAATATAAACGTTTTATCATCAAATTGTCAGAAGATGAAGACAAGTATTAAATTTTACAATGCTGTGGAAAAATTATTTAGTAGCCCCTTTATGTTTTGCTTCCAAGGAGGTATACTTTCTTGTAATTCTTTAAAGTGGTTCTCCAGACTTTCTGAAGTCCTCTCAGAGCTTTTCTTTTTCTTTCTTTGGATATTGGCTGTTTTTTCACTCATTTCAATTTCTTTGGTTGTTTCTATGAAAAGTGCTAAAAATAACAGTTTGACAAGCATTATATATATTTTTTTTTTCCCATAAACAGGGAGATTCCCAGTCCTTGTAAACTTGTCTCCACTCATCCAATTAAAAATTGGACAAGTGAAAGTGAATCCTATCAAAACAGTTAGAATTATGAATGCAGAAAGGTAACATCAGATTTTGATTCACCCTGCAATACCACCTGGAAAGCATCTGATTGGCAATGGCTTCAGTTCATCATTACAATGATCCCAAACACACTGCCAATGCAGTAAAAGCAGATAGAAAACACACAGTTGTACACTATCAGTCCCCGACTGACTTCCCCAAAGCTTGGAACTCAACATTATTGAAGCAGTGTGGGATCATCTTGACAGAGAAGAGAGCAAAATGCAGCCAACATTCAAAGAGCTTTGAACGTCCTCCAAGAAGCCCCAAAAACTCCTGAAGTCTACTTAAAGAAATTACAACCAAGTTTGTCTAATAAAAGAATAAAAGTGGTCACACGAAATATTGATTTTCAAACTTGCTAGAATATATAGTTTTTGTCCGTTTACATGTTTCAAGAAATCACTACATCTATTTCTCATTTTCCTAGCAAATTACAAAATATTTTTAGCACTATAAATTCCATGGCTTTGTTCACTATTTCAGTTTATTTTTAAAACATATACAGTACCAGTCAAAAGTTTGGACACACACCCATTAGTATAGGTCACCAGAGGGGGGTGGTGCCACACCATGCTCTCTTCTTTGGACAAGCCCCTGTTTTTGTTTTGTTTGTTCCATTATTAGCTTTTAGGGTTCTGTTTCCAGGTAGTTATAAATGTATAAGATGCTATAATCATGTAATAATTAATCATTTAAAATCAGAAATAAACATTCAGGCTAGCAAAATGCTGGGTTTAAGAGTTCATTCACATTTTAAAATGTGGTTTCTCTAGCCAAATTGTACGTGCACGCGCAAATAGGTGTTGGTTACGTAGTCGCTCTCGATATGGAACGTGGTGACGTGTGTTATCCGCCGCCTGTTGGTCTTTCACAGTTGGTGACGAGTATTATGAAAATGGCCTCAACCCTGCCCGTGAGCACGAATAACCGGAGAAGATGACGACGCTGAGCTTTTCAAGTCAGTTGAACACCAAAGTGTCTTCTTTGAACACCCATATAGCAGTGAAGTAAACAAAAACAAAGGAACTCTCGGCAAAGAAACGACTAAAAATAACCCCGACCACCGCATATTTTCGTAGGGCTGAGAGGAGCCACTATGGAGGATATCAACTCTAATATCAACGCGGACTTGGAGGTGCGGAAGCTGCAGGACTTGGTGAAGAAACTCGAACAACAAAATGAGCAGCTCCGGAGCAGGTCTACGATGTTGTCCTCATCCGGAGCGATGTCAGGGAACCACAGACCCTTGAGCGCCGGATACGACTCTTCGTCCCTGTCAGCGGGGATGGCAGCCGGTCTGGCCGGCTTCCCTGGGGTGGGGTTCGCCGGAACGGGCGGCTATGGTGGGCTGCTTGAGAACAACCGCTGTTTAAACCCCAGACTGTCTTACGACGGTATCAGTTTCAGGAGGGCGTATGAGGGTGAGGGGGCATCTGCTGCCGCCTCTCTATCGAGTATGAACTCACTTTATTCAGACACTAGCAGGGGCTTCACGGATGAAGGGGAAACCTCAATCCTAGATGAAGTGGAAATTTTAGATCTCGAAGACATGGATTGTCTAAACGAAGACGAGGACAGCTGGTGAGTCAAAGCCTTGTCTTGAAGGTAACTTTGCTTCTCAGCCGTGTTTTTTCTTCAGGGCTGGGTGACAGCTTTAAATGCCCGGTAACAGTTGCTATGCAAATTAGCTGCCACCACAAACGCCTGGCATGAACAATCATCTCAGTAGCTTGCCTGAAATATGAAGTCATCCCCACTGAAGGAGCCTCATTATGGATTACTGACTGCAGGATGTTGTTTGGCAAGTCATATGGGTGATCCCAAGCCACTTCTGTAACTGTCTGACTATAAAATGCAGGCTTTGTCTTACAGTCATTCTCAGACCGCTTTCCATTATTTCATACCTTGCTTGGAGTTTGTCCATTTGTTTCAAAGATAGATCAGCAGGCCCGTGGGCACAGGCTCTCAGCTGACGGGGGGCCGGAGGTCTGAGATCATCAGTTTTTGGTACTGTGATGTGACAGATTGCTTGGCTTGTCATGTACAGTAAAAAATCAAAGTTGTTTTCCTGCCCAAAGGCCATGTGGGAGAGGTAGCCATGGTTATGTTCCTCCTCTGAACTCCCTTTAGCACAGCAGTTGGCACACAGCTACAAGTGCTCTGCAGCACCAAATGAGAGATGTGAAATAGGACAGTCATCTTCAAACTCCAGACTAGATTGGATTTGACTGTTTTTAGAGATGTAGATTTACAGAGATGTCATGATAAAAAATGAGTAGTTTCTTCTAAGGCCATCATTATTGACTGGATGAGAATATAATGATAGCCCTTTTCTTAAGGACATGGTTATATATCTTATTAGGAGGGGCTTGTATGTTTTGCGTCTGCTATGGTAATGATACTGTAGTAGGCAACATGAGGGCATAATTCTTGAAACATCATAATGGCAGTTTCAAAATCTACAACAATCAGGGCATATGTGCCAAGTGCTCTATTTAGAATGCTTCTAACAAAGACACTGTTTTTAAAAGGGAGGATAAACTCAAGTCCTGCTCATCAGTTTGCGTTTTTAGCAATTATTATTTGAGCTAACTCAGCCTTTCCTCTCTTGCATGCAGCTGCGTGCCCGTGCCAGCTACTGAGCCCTCGGCATCTGACTACTTTCAGACATTGCTCACTCATGCCCAACTGAGCTAGTCTCATTATGCCCTGGCCGTTTGTCCACCCTCTGGATCAGATTGATATCTGGGATTACCCTGTAGTGCCTAGCTTTTGCCAGCTCCTGTCACAGACTCCTGTAATCCCATGAATTAGCATCAGAGTGGATTTAAAAAGGCTGCCTGACCCTGCAGTGCTCGGCCTATCAATAGATGCCCATTGCTCTCTTGTTTCTGTATGTGAATCAAACATGTCATTTTTTTCAGTGCTGGGAGAATGAAGATGTAGATTTACATTGTGCCGTACCACATTTGAGTTACTATTGTTGTGATGATAAACAATGAAAATGTGCAGTCCCAATTTCAGGCTGGTATTTCTCTGCACTTGTTTTGCCTGCAATGTTTCTGCTTTCATCTTGAAAGGCTTCCTCTATGGCTGCAACAGTGCTGACAGCTGCTGACTCAGATTTCTCCTCTGAGTGGAAACTCTTCTCGTCTCTTCTCTTCGCAAACATTTGTTAAGAGAAGAGGACAAACACAAAGTAGCAGGCAGTTCTGCCAGTTTGTAGCCTTGTTTTACCTTTTTACCTTAATTGAGGGCCAAACATATGTGTTATTATGTGTAAAATTATTACAATCTCAGAAAAGTTCCCATCTAACCCTCTCAAAATCAGCTGATTTTCTTTTTTGTAAATACATTTAGTATATTGACTGAGGAATTTTTGCCTTCATAGTATAAAAATTGTCTTAGTTACAGGTTCTCAAAGTTGAGAGGTTGGTTGAAATTTGGTGCTTTTTAAATTGCCTTGTTTGTCCAGCATTTTTGAGCCCTCAAAACTTTGATTGAAAACCATGTTTAGGCTCTATTAGAAGTTGAATTCACATACATTTTACACCCACTTAAAGTGACACAATCTGAAGCCCAATTCATATTCAGCATGATTGTTTGTTTTTTTTAACCAAATTTAGGCATCAGTAAGTATGATGGGATATATCATAGTTTCAGTAGATAAACTGCGCCAATCTAATGCAGAGTGACAGAACAAAGCATTGGCACTCAGGATGTTTGATCTGTTTTCTGATCATTCACTGCATTTTGGATACATTTTCAGAGGTCAAATACCACAAATGCACTAGGTGGCTGGTCAAAACAGGTTTTGCCATGTCAGTGGTCTCCTTACATTTTAATACCAGTCTCGTCTTCTAGCCATGATTGCTTCTCCTGATCAGATGTTATGAGGGCTCAAAAATGCTGGAAAAAATAAAACAGCTTATCAAGTGCAAAATTTTAAACTGAAGTTCTAAACTTCAAGGATCCATAACTGGAATATTTTCAGAGTATGAAAGTAAAATTCTGCATGGCTCCATTAAATATGCTATTGACATTGCACACAAAAAGGCAGCTGATCCTAGGAGGAAGGCATTCACTGTTGGAATGATACTTGTATAGTTTATTGACATGCTTTAATGGAAAAATGTACATCTCATATAGCTTTTTCACATGCAGTTTGTTCCATGTAAAGCTTTAACCCACCTGCAAAAAAGTTGAACAGCCTCTATAACATTTAGTCAAGCAATATAATACATCATGATTGCAGTTTTACCAAAGAAGTGCCACACAGCCAACTTAGAGCCACCATTTGTTTTTCCACAAGGCTGAATATGACAGCTAGCACTAGTATTGTGCATTTAATAAAACTATATAGTGAATCTTTACTTTTATTCTTAACTTGCATATGGCTACAAGTCTTAGTCTGTTTCACCAGCCTGAACATGTCAACTCAGTAGGTGTGTCGGACATTTAATAAGAAAAAAAAAAGGTAAAAGATCTTTCATCATGTGGCTTACCTATACCATACAGCCCAGTCATCTTTTACAGCTCCATCACTGGCTGATACTGTGTTATCTCAGTTGGGCCAATGCACTTTTTAATCTAATCCTAATATGCAAATGAGGCAATGCTGGTGGCTTTTCAATTAACCTGATCCATTCCAGGTTAAAAGAGCCATTGTTGCTGTGTGAGCTCTAGCATTACTTTTTTCCAGGCAGTGAGTTTGTTAGGCTTGCTTGTTTATGCATGTGTTACACCTCTGGGTCCTCTTGGATCTGAGTAACATAAATTTTGTCACTTTTCAGTTCAGCGACATTATGAAGCCTTAGTTCTCTGTCTATGACTCCATGTTTCTGCTGGAATATGGATTAAAATATGAAAATGACAAAGCAAATAATGTTATTTGAAAGCGGAAATTGTCTCATGGTAAACATGGTAACTCCGCCTCCCACATAGATGGATGTGTGTATAAAGGGTGGATGTAGCCACAATGACATCACCCATTGGTTTTGGACTCTTCATTTTGAAGCTTCATTGTTTTGGATGCTGCTATGCTGGTTTTTGGAGACAGACGTTACCGTAGATGAGAGGGTGCAGCATTAAGTTATGAACTAATGCCAGCTAGCTTTGTTAGCAAACGGCATTCAAAAACTCTATAGCTGGCTACAGTACACAGACACAGATACCTGCTAAATAGTGCCAAGTAACAGACTGATAAAATACTATTCACCAAAACTGGAGCCCAGATTCCCAAGCACCTACACCTACCAAGCAGCCACACTCGTCAGTGCCAGCTGCCTGTCAGCTTCAGCATCCAGGTGGATCAGTCTTTAATAAATTCTTCCTGCTTAGAATAGTTATGAAGTGGGGAAATATTTATAGAAGCCATAACCATATTTTGTACCAGGCTTTAAACATGTTTTTTAATGCTGTGAAGTTAACATTGGAGCCTACGGGAATTGATCCATTAAAGGAGCTGCATTTTTTGGCACTTCTATGTCAGTTTAATTTTTTAGCTCTGGAAGTTGCTTCTTGGTCTCTCACCTCAGTTGAAATTATCTGCCTGCAGCATCAACTTTCCTTTTTTTTTTCTCCACATTTTGTGTTGGCTAGCTTGTTAGTTTGCAGATCAGTTGGGGCCGTATTTGCCCCGCGAACCATAAGTTTGACTTAAGGGCATATCAATATTAAGAGGGTTTGACTCTTTAATTATTGCAGTTGATTAAGAATTGAACTTTTTCAGGTATTTGTATGACTACTTATTCTTAAAATGTGCTTTGTCAGGGTTGCATTGTCCTGAAGTTGCATTGTTCTGTGTTCTGATGAAAACTTGGCATGTTCAATGTGATTAAAAGGGAGCATTTACTGTATAATTACACTGAGGGTAACATTAAAACATTTTATTTTTAGAGGCCACTTAAATAACAGGGCTCAATATGTATGTGAAATTAATTTACATTTAAAATATGCTACACTGTTTTTTTTTTAACTAAGAAAACATGAATTCCTTCCTGCCTGTCCACATTATCCGCTATAGGGCAGTGCTCAGTAATAAAACCAGGTTCAAACTCGCAGCTTGTTATCCTCTCAATCACATTTCCTCTTGGAGCTGCTGAGTCACAGCATATATGAGGAGGAAGATAACATGTGCTGTTGATATTTTTCTAGGTTATATGAGGCAAAGCTGAACAGTCCCCTGCAAAAAGCCTTGAGTCCTATTGTGTGGTGCCGCCAAGCTCTGGACAATCCGAGCCCTGAGATGGAATCAGCCAAGCGCTCCCTCATCCACAGACTGGACCTCACCATGTCAGGTAAACAGGAACATCTCAACTTCATGAGCAACAGCAGAAATAGATTATGGGAACTATAAACACAATACCACAATGTACCTGAATATGTTACCTCGATGGTTTAAGATCAGTGGGTCTTTCCCATTAGTGCCTGCTATTGCGATGTGTTCTCATCTTGCCAACAATTGTCCAGCTGGCCTTTCAACAAACATGATGCATCAAAGCTGAAGAGAACTTTCTCTGTAGTATATGGTTTCTCACTCCCTAGTATCTTATATTATCTTACTAGTCCTTGTATCTGTTGTTAGGCTTGCTTAGTTATGCTAAGAGGGTGTTATATTGTCATTCTATTTGGATCTGTAATTTTTGCCATCAAAGGGTGAAAGGATGGCTCTGAGTAGACATCTGCATGCTGTCCAATTTTGTTGCGGATTAAATTTGAGGATGTGCACACAAGCAGCTGTGGACACCACTGCTGTGTAGTCCTCATCTCTATCCTCCTGCCTGATATAAAGCAGGAGAATATTGTCATCATACTGTCCGTCTGTCCATCCACCTGTCCGGGTGTCTGTCCATGAAGTTTTACCTTTTTAGTCTGTAGACTCCAAAACCACAAGGAGCTGAGCCATGAAATTTGGCATATGTGTTCTTTACTTTTCAAAGATGCACAACACAATCTTCATCTGTTGGTCCATCGAGGCGTCTGTCTGTGAGGTTTTACCTCCACTTGAGGCATGCTCGAAACTCTGCAATTTACTTCTAAACTGTGGGGGTCATAACTCAGGAAAAAACAATCACAAGTATCATCAAAAAAAAAAAAAAGTCGAAACAAGAAATAAAGTAAATGCTTTAGTTTCCACAGGGAGTGTCATCTTTTCCAACAGCTGAAGGATCTCCCTCTCTGTCAGAAAAAAGTACGAGCGCCTTGACTGAATCACTGAAATGCCAGTAAAGGGCAAGCTGCTTGCAAACTTACAAAAATTGAAAGGTGCACAATAAACCACCAACACCACCAAAGTGCACAGTAGCAGCTGTGTCCTCACTTTAGGTGCGATTTGCAAGCATAAAGTTCCAGATAATCTGGATGCCTTCAATATGATTTGGTCTGAGTGGGATGTTTTGTTTTTTTGTTTTTTTTAAAGCAACAGTTCTTCTATTTTCTGCATATTTTACAAAATAAGCATAACCTACAAAATATTTATGCATTTGTGTCACTTGATAGTTGCCTAGGTGCTTTGGGCATATAAGATATTTACTTATTTATGTTTACATCTGTGACTTTTTTGGTTTGCTGTTTTTGCAGCCCTTTGTTCTCAAACAGCAGTACCAACAGTTCTAAACTGATAATGTAAAGAATGACATACTGAAAGGTCTAAAGTAGATGATTAAAAGGAGTTTTTGACTTCTCTAATTATAGTCAACCTCTCCGTGAGGAGAACTGGCCTCAAATCCTCGAAGCTAAACTAAGAGGGGGATCATTTCCATTTTGACAGTGGTATGCTCATGTGACAGTGGGATCATGTTAAGCAACAGTCCAGTGAAGGTTGTTCACTAGGGTCAGTGTTGTCCTCTCTGCTCTGTTGTGCAAGAAGTACACAGTACCCTCCTCTTCAGTGGATGCTGAAACTTGTTTATAGTGGGTGTTCAAATAATATGATTATTGCACAGAGCAGATATGCATTATGGAATATGATGTGTTGGACTCTCTTCTTAAGTGATGATGAATCAGATCAACAGGCATATGTAATGGAACTTATTGCTCTTTATTGGCTGTTTATACCGGCATTATGGGCTGGACTATATGATCTTTGTTGAACATTGCTCGTAGCTTTAGACGACTTTCCTGGAGAAATCTCTTTTTTTGCCAAACTAGCTGCTAATTACAGGCAATACTGCTGACATTTCTCTTAATAATCCTCGCTAAAGGCTCAATTCTAGGATAATTTTATATTCCAAAAAATCTTTGGAAAAACAACGATTTAGTGCAGTACATTAACAGAGAATTGGTGCTACGTTTGCATTTAAGTCATAAAACTCACAATCTGTTAGAACCATGAAACCTTAACTTGTGCTTTTATTATGCTAAGGTTTCACAGTTTTACCAGATAACAGATAAGTTGGAATTATGTTATCTTACTTTCACTTCATTTTTTCCCATGTTTCTCCATGCCCCACCAGTGGAGCCTGCCCCACAGTTTGAGAAACAACGATTTAGGCAGCGATTCTTACTTGTGGTGATATCATCACTGTAGGTGTGGCAGGGTAACGTCATCCTAAAAAATATCCCCTTTGTCACTGTAGCATCTGCCCCACCTCTTCACGTCATTCCTCTGATGGCGCTGATGGAAAGCAAAAGTGCAGCTAAATTTCTCTGGGGACTCTTATGATTCATGGTCCGTGTGGTGAAGGCATTCAGATCTAATAAACACTAATATCATAATTTTTAGCAAAATATTTAGATATTTTTTCTGAAATTTTGCATGTAAATGTCAAAAGAAGAATTTTCAGGTTACCTAGTGTCTCAGTCTCTGACTCAGCTATATTTAAGTTTGAAAATTTACATTCCAAGGAAGTCAATTTGTATAAATGTCTGGAAAAATGGTCTTTGGTCCCTTTGCATATACCTTTAAGAAACAATGTTCCTAAATAGTTTACTGGCTCTGTTATTTTTTTTTTATTGAATGCAATGCAGTGTTCATTTAGTAAATTAAAAAGGAGGATAAAGCACAGTAAGCTTGACGATTATTGACAAGTCATTAGCCAGTGAATTTGCAGTCTCACTTGGGTTCAGACTCAAGTCTGTGCTCATGATGTCTGTTTAAAAAAACAAAACAAAAAAACCCCCCTAAGATAGCGATGGTGAAAGTGCTCAGCTTCAGGAAATGTGGTGGGTATACGTCCACATTTGTTATAAATGGTCATAATAGATACATTTTTTATAGTGGAGTGAAACTGAGTGGTAACTAATACTATTACAGCTGTGTACTGCAGCTGTTTGTGGCAGTCAGCATCAGCCTTTTTGGGAAGCCTTCACCCAAGTGTTTCTGAAATCTTTGGATGAATTCCCATAGTTCTTCTCTCTGCATAGCTAGAGAGCTACGCAAAGGCAAGGCCATAAATTTGATTTTAAGCACTATATTCTGAGAACATTTGTGTCTGTGAGAGTCACCAGACAGGCCTTAATGGCTCCGGGCTGAAGTCTCTTTCACACCCGGCCTCTAGCAGGAGCATGGAAATGCTGTTGCTATGGGATCAGCAAATAAACACTTCACTTGTGGCAAATTGTTATCAAAGAGTCGACTTCCTTAGGTCTTAAAATTTGATCTGCATGAAGATTTTGCATCTGTGTAAACATCTTCTGCAGTAAGTGCACATACAAATGTTTTAAATATGACCGTGTGTAAAAAATGACCAATCCTTTTGTATGTGCACACCCTGTTAAAATCTTATCCCCAGATGACGTGTCTCAGTTATGTAACTAACAACAGGGAGGGAAACGCCGGGAAGATATCTCCTTGAGTTGGCTGTACTAGTCAGAAAGCACAACTTCATTCATACCAAACAGCCCAGATATGCAGTGAAACCACTTTATTATTAGAGCTGAACAATTAAACAATGCTCATTTCCTTAGCACTGCTGTGACAGCTGTTCCACAGTGTAGATCCAGAGCATGTGAAACACCCAAGAGGTCCCAACCACAGTCACATGGCTGACCTGCCCTGTTTTCAGCTCTGACTTTTGCACAGTTGCTAAACCTCCTTTTGCATGTCTCTGCCAGTTTTATCCCCTTTCTTCTCTGGTATATTTATCTTTATCATACAAAAGTTTCTCTATTTCCTCATCTCTTGTGATATGCTTACAGCTCCATGCTGTTGTTTTAATCAATTTATTCATTTTATGTTATTTTCCCTTTAAGACCTTAAGCAGTCTGTCGTGTGCTGCCTCGTTTAGCTTTAGTTTTGCTTGTGGAAACTGGCCTGAAGTTTCCACAGACTGCCACAGTACACTTTCATATCACAGTAAATGGAAATGACAACAGTCACAGTGGGTAGAAAGAACATTTCCTTTTCCTTCTTCTGACTTCTTGTTCTAGTACATGCAGGTTTCAAGGGCACTCTATATTTATTGGTCCCTGTGCTACTGATCCCTTCAGATTGGTCTCATTCTACTGATAGTGTGCTGCTGGATTGCTGTGATAGCCTAGGTCACCTAACCACCTCAAAATCCTCTGAAACCTCAATTGGGTGTGTGAGCTGTAGCACCATTGTGATTTTTAGCTTAGACCCAGTACAGACTAGGGTATGCCAAGTATTGTGACTCATCTGCTTCATTGTACACAAACAGGCAGGATCTTTAAAAAAGTTGAGGATAGACTTGCATGAAAAAATTACCAGATGCAGGGCTTGGCTCAAAAAGTAATCATTTCTTTTCCATTGTGAGATACAACATTGGACATTTCATGTCACATCATATCACAGATATTTATCAAATTCAGATAGGGGGTGATTGTGATATCACAAAGAGATCCTGAGAACCTTCCAGAAGAAGTTATTGTAATTAAGTAAAACTAAAACTAGGTATGAATAAATGTTGTTTAGTTAAATAAAAATGAAAAACTACATGAAAATTTAATTGAACAATTTGGTATATGGTGAGGACTGACAAAAGAAAACTAAAATAAAAAAAAAATTCCTGTTTTAGTTTGTGAATTTGGTCAAATTTGCCAACAGAGCCAGTCTGAGGAGGCTTTGGTGCAGATATTTACTGAGGCTGGGATGTCTACGTGAAGGTTATCGTGGGAAAAACACTGGCTCCAACATGACCAGCATGCACCGGCTCAGGACGTTTGCAGTTCCACCAAATGCCCCACAATTCATTTCTGAAGCATCCGTATTGCTCAAAATGGTGCTGGGTCTATTTTTACCGGAAGCTACATCAAGTTGCAATGTGCAGAAGAGGAGTGCAGGAAGTCAAATACAGGAACAGCTTAGGGAATTTTGTCAGTTTTCAAAATAAAAGACGCTCTACAGACTAAATGCTCTGCTTCCAAAACGGTGTGACCTGAAGCTCTTTGAAGGAGAGAACAAAACCTCACCCGAGACACATATCCCATGATTAGCTGGCTTCAGCAAGTGTTGTTGCTGTATTATACTACCCGATCTGAACTTCAGCCTTTTCAAATTCCAAAAAAAAAATACTAAAAGTAAAAACAAAATAAAAATGAATAAATAAACTAGCTCTATTCTGGATCCAGTGACTCAGTGTATTGATGGTGTGGAGGCAGTTTTCAGCCTTGATGGAGCTGTGCAGTGTGGCACTGCTGCTCATGATTTGACTCTAAGCAGTCACAGAAATTTGCAATTGCCATGCAAACCTGCTTGTGATCGATACATATAGTGGAGCTTTACAGACATGCAGCTTTACACAACCAGATTTGCACAAGCAAAAATAAAGCTAATATTTACTCTTAATTGCATTGGATTTTTTGGAAGAGTCTCACCAGGTGAGCTGTTTTAATCTGTTGACCTGGGAAAACAAAGTGTTCTTTGCTTAAGTGTGTGCAGCGTTTCAGGCTAAACATGTCTCAGTGTTGTTGACATTCCTGAGGAGCTGATCCGTGTGGATGGCAGCAGAGCGGACATGATGGCGTTTTCTAAATAATGCAGGAAGACAGAGTGCAGAGCATGAAGTGGAAAGGGAGAAAGTGAAAGGAAGGATGTGGAAATAGCAGAAAGATGATCTTAAGAGGCTGGCTGCCAGTCGCCACAGTTAAACACATCCACTCAGTAAGATTAAAACAGAGGAGTGATGGGTAAATGAGCAAACTCGCAGACGCCAACCATCCAAACCAACCAAAGTGTCCCTGTGACAGTGTGTCCAGAGTCTGATCACAGTCCAGACCGGCAGCTCTGGACTGGAGCCTGTGACTGCTGTTTCGCTGGGTTTCACAGAGAATTGTATTGTGCTGTGCGCGTATATGGACTGAATGGCGTGCATTGTTAAGCGTTTGTCCCAGCTAATGATGGAGGAACTCTCCATCAGGCCCACACTCAGCATACAGTATAAGAGACTCAATCAGACTGCCTGCACAGTGGAAAGCTTTCATAGATGTGCCGGCTTCGAGCAGAGACTGCTGACGTTTGTAGTCAAATACTCAGAAGGCCAACAAGCTTCATCAAGGTTATTAAAGGGTTACAGCATATAGATGGTGCTATGTTAGCATGCTGAACAAGTTTTGACCCCAAATTTCTATGAGTAGCATTTTAGACTGCCTCCTCTTAGCTTTTATTCCTCTAGTTAGCTATTGAGACAGTTATGATTCTTGGTTGAAACGGTAAGATTAGTAGTTGTGAATTTTTAAGCTTGTAATTTATGAATTAAAAATGAAACAAAAATCGAGTCTTTGGCATCACACTATTCTTCAACAGGTATGTAGGGGTGTTTATGTGGTTGATTCTTTCTTTAGGTGTTTAAAAATATAGTCTTTCAGCACTTCTGTCTGAATATTCAGCCAGCCCAAAATTTAACTTATTATTTTGGCAGTGTTGGTGTTTCATAGATGTGAGTGAGTGAGAGGACATGAAACTGCATAACAACCTCCCTGCAACTATGTAGACAGCATGGACTTTGGCCTCTTTTGTGACATAAAAACTTTATTGACAAATCTTCCTTGAGTTTCTCATGTGATGCCATCTAAAATTTTAGTTCTGCTTTTTGACTCTGCAGCCAACAAGCGCAGGAGCCTGTATGGAAGTCCGTACAACCAGCAGAGTTATGGAAGCCCTTATAGCACAAATGCAGCCAACAGCCCTTACAGCAGTGGCTTCAACTCCCCATCCTCAACCCCCAGCAGAGTGCCCATTGTTAGACAGCAGCTAATGCCCAGTAACGCAAGTATGGATCTCTACAGTTCACCTTCTGCTTCTGAATATTTGTTTACTTTATCAGTATAATGTTCATTATGATTTCCTCACCAGTTCACCAGCGAAACTCTGCAGCAGAGAGGAATCCTCCTGCAGTTAGTCCGCAGTCATCGGTGGACAGCGAACTGAGCACGTCAGAGATGGATGAGGACTCAGTGGGATCCTCAACAACCTACAAACTCAACGATGTCACTGATGTCCAGATACTGGCACGCATGCAAGAAGAGAGTATGTATCCATCATCTCCAGCTGTATTCTTCAATTTCCTGCAATTAAACAGTTTTTTTTTACACTGTACTTTTTTGTCAATAGGTTTGAGGCAGGAGTACGCTGCAACAGCATCCAGACGGAGCTCAGGTTCGTCCTGCCACTCGCTGCGGCGCAGCACCTTTAGTGACCAGGAGTTAGATGCTCATAGTCTGGAGGACGAGGAGGACGCGGTGCACCCGGCTTTTCACCTGCCCTCCAACCGCTTCAGCCCCTCCCCTCGCCACTCTCCACGTGCATCCCCAAGAAATTCTCCCCGCTCACGCTCCCCTGCTCGTTCCATTGACTACAGCCACAGCCGGGCATCGCCCCAGCCCATCATCAGCCGTCTGCAGCAGCCTCGCCACTCGCTACAGAGCCATGGGCATGACCTTCAAACTAATGTGGTGAAAAATGAAGGTAAACAGCAGAGCACAAGTGGAACACATGATTTGCACATTTCATTTATTACAGTGTTTGCCACAGATTTAGATTTTGTTTTCAGCACAGAGGTAAAAACGGCACAGTGACTGAACTATTAAATATCGTGCTTATAAGATGCTCCTCTATCAGTACCTTAATTTAAAAAAAAGCTCCTTAGTAGCAGTTGTTTATCAAAAGGCTGCCACAACCATGACCTGGCCAACAAGCCACCCAAAAAAACAAAAAACAAAACTGCATTCTTTCTAATGGCCAGAAGGGGCTAAGAATTCAGAGCCCAAAAGAAACAGACCTTCAGCTGCTCTGTAAACATTAAACACATTAAAGATAAGTTTATTGTTTCAGTAGACACAAAGAATAAGGGTGGCATTGACTGCACTTTCAAAATAGGAGCAAGGGGTTTGCTGTCCATTACTAAATCAAATACATATGGCATTGTTTTCTTGGAAGAAAAAAAATGAGTCAAGTACACTTGGATGGACAGTAATACACCTGCAAGTAAATTTTATGTGTGGGAAACACTCATTTCAAATTTTTTTCTGGCCTCTGCTCTTACTGTCCTGTGCTATTTTTGTAGAAAAACTGCGCCGAAGTCTTCCCAACCTCACACGCTCATCAGCGGCAGTTCAGGCCCCAGAGCCCGTCAAGAATAGTCGCAGCTGTGAGTCCAACCTGCAAGTGCCAAACGGTGGCTCTCCCCGACACCAGAGCCAGTCTGCCAGTGAGTACTGTAACAGGCATAGAGAGCATCACTTCAGGTTCTTTAGTTGGAATGCAGAAAATTGTATATGAAGCTTTAGACTGTCAGATTCGTTACTGAAATCTATTTTTGTTAGATCAACATTTGTTTTGCTCTCCAAGCACAGCGACATGACAGGCTGTGTAATCTCATGTTAGTTTTTGTGTGAGTGGGAATTTTGTTAATCCCTCTGGCTGCACCTTCTGTGTAGGGACTGCACTGCTTTGTAGTGACATGGCTTTGGTGTTTTGGGATCCTCTTTTGTCTTTGATCCTTTTTCCTTGCAATATCTTTAATTCACTCACACACACACACACACACACACGTGCGGACACATCTTTCCTCTTATTGTCCTGACGTAACTTTCACTTCAAAGAAAAGCACGCATCCTGCACAACAAAAAGCATGATGCCAGAAACCCTGACAAACCAGAGCGACTCGGGGGAACTGTGACACTAACATCATTTTACATTTCATGTCCAATGGTTTTATGTTCTCTTTCAAGAGCTTAAAAACCCTCCTCTGTGAGTTAAGACTATCCATTTGATATAATCCTATAATGGGAGATAAAGGTAATGGTTTAGTCCTTAATCCAGAAACGTAATCTCTCTGTGACTAGAGGCAGATGGAGGGGTCAAAGAGCAGGTTTCAGCTGGTTAAACATGTAGTAGATGCCTTTTTTTGTGTCTTAACCAGCTCCCAGTGTGAAAGGATAGTGTATTTATGTGGCCCTCAGAACAGCTATTGAGTTTTTACCTCAGTCTTTGTAGATTTTGCTGCGGTAACTGGTTTGTGTTTTTCTGAGCTTTGGCTGTACTGGACGTGGGCACCTCTGCTGCCTCTACCACTGACTTCTCTTTGCTGTAAAGCATGTGTAATCCAAACCAACCTCCTTTTCTCTGTCTGTACTGAGATTGGTGGTTAAACCTGCTAGAGGCAGAGGACACTTTGCTCTGATAGCCCTGCTGCTCCTTCACTATCTCAGTGTGCATGCTTGGAGAGCCCTTTAGTGTCCTCAACCTGCACCTCAGGCTTGAATGGCCTTCAGTGCCAAAACAGCCTTCTTTTTCTCCATGAATTCTCTGAATCTTAGACAGCTTTAAGTCTAGTGCTGACCTGTCTCTATTTTCCAGCAGCACCTCAGCTCCCGAAATACTTGACCCCTTCTCGCACCTCCCTGAAACCCAAACAGCACCTCCAAAGGCCCACTGTCCTGCGAGGTAACAGCTGAAGGCTGTGAGACTGATCTCTCACACAAGCAAATGCACAATATATGACAACACAAAAGTCAACTGAAGGTATACACTACTGATTGAGTGTAGATGATGGATTGGTTATATTTATGGAGTAGAAATGGATGAAGTGCATTAATGTACTTGTTGCCAGCTCATCATTTCAAGCTCTGAGAATATGAGGCAACGCTGAGCACAGTTTTAGACTTTTATTTGGTTGCCGTCATTGCAAGAGCTTGAAGGAAAGGTAACGATGGAACAGCGTGTTTGTTGGCAGAGATGAGGATGCTCTTATAATCGCCACAGTTATGCAACAATACGGAAAGGATTTAACATTTGCGTGAGTGTGTATTCTGTTTTGGTTGTGCTCATCTTTTTCTGCAAAGAAAATGAAATCCAACATAGAGTCAGTGATGTCCCAGGTGGGTAACACCTTAGAATAAGCATTGCTAATAAATAGTAAACTGATAGTTAATTAGACTTTAGTTACACTGTTTTGTAATGAATAAACAATGAAATAATACTTAAAGTTTTTTTTAATCAGTTAACAGTTGGTTTATAAAACAAGGCCGAGATTGTTACTCTGAAGTTCAACTAATGTTTATAAAAATGGTTTAAATAGTAAATAAACATCATAGTGCATCTATAATATTTTATTTTGATAACTATTTTAAAGCTGATACTGATGTTCAAAATCGTTGTTTTAAAGAGTGTATAAATGGGCAGAGTGGGTGGTGGGGGCAAAAATCCCAAAACTGAATCTGGAGAACGTGTACTGTTTCGTTCACTGTTCAGTTGTGTTTTCATTCCCTTTTGCTGGCTGTTTGCTGCCACACATGCATCACAGGAATGCTTCTAAAGACACCTGAGGGGTTTCCTGTGATACAAGTTCAACATAGCCAGGCTACCTTTGCATTAGCTGGCTTAAGAAAACTTAAAACCCCAGTCAGAGATGGGAGTATGATGATAGATCCAGGTTTTTAACTTCAGGCTCAATATAAAAAGGGACAATTGAACTCTGGTGTGGATTGAGTGCTGCCTAATGGGATGGGTGATGAAGATCTATAAAGAGCATAAAAATATAATGATAAAAAGGAATAGTGTTCCTACAAATAAAGTTAAAGAAAATAATGCAGAAAGTGCGAATACTTAATATATTATTATTATTATTACATTTATTTTAGTGCTCGGTGTTGGCATGACACAAGCTGCTGCACGTGATACACATTATAGATAACTGTGTCTGTCCAGGTGTGACGCTGTTCCATAGCTTCATAAACATGGAAATCCCTTTACTTTGTGGCCAGCTCAAAGTGAAATCAATTTTATTGATTGAGTATTCTCAGTGATAAATTGTTTACAAATAGACTGATCAAATTTTTAATCTGTGCTTTTAGCTGCAAACCCAGCAGTGTAAAAACAACAAAAGCAGCAGATTGGGACCAAGCATAAAAACAATAATAATCACCAACTGAATGCATGCAACCACAGTCTGCAATGCTGTAACTTTACTGCACAGCTTCCTTCAGTGATATTAATAAGCCTATCAAAATTACATGTATCAGAAGATTACCACATGACAGATTTCTCAATCTTTAGCTGGTGGTATATATAACATCTCAGCTTGCTACCTGATCCACCTGCAGGAGTGAGACACCTGTCAGCACATTCCTGGTCAATAAGGAAGCACTTTCCATAAAACATTTTATTATAAATAATAAATACATAAAGTATATAAAATGTTATGTATGCCAGTGTCAGCAGATCAGTGTCATTTTTATTGATGACCCGAAGAGGTTTTAGTCATCCCAAACAGGAATGTCCTCCCTCCTTGTTTTAACTGTTATGAACTGGGGTTTCAATTAGTCAAAGCTTGAAAGACATTTCAGTTTATAGATCTAGTAAGTTAATGGACTCATTGTCTTTACATTGCAATCGTGCATGGTGTCAGTCCCAAAGGCCCAATTTGAGCCACAAAACGCCACATTACACCCCATGGTCAGCCCCCTCCCAATCTGAATTAAGGCCTGTCTCTGTTGTCTTCGTCTTTGTCTAGTCCCACTCTCCTGTTGCTTTGGAGAAGAAGGTGATTTCAGTGAGTATTCACTGAGGGTTTCCACCTTTTAAATATTGTGATTGTGGTTCCACGCCGTGGCCGTATCGATGTTGTGTTGCTGGTTTTTAGTAGTAGAGAATGCCCTCTGTGTTTGTACCATCTCATTCTGTCAGCACATCAAAAATCATAGTCGGCAGCTGTGCTAGTTAACCCGCTGTGTTCATTTATTTATGTTTTAAAATGTTTGTAGAAGTTTGTGAATGGAATGGATGTTGTTAGTAAAAACCTGCATACTGTATGTCTCATATCAATTTTTATACGAGCATCATATTTAAATTAACTTCACACCATTGTGCTCTTGATCATTTCTTCATTATAGACAGACACTGTGCCTTAAAACAGTCTAACATAATCCACTTACACCTGACATCTCTGCCCGTCTCCAGTCCCATCTCCCAGTAAGCTGCGGACACCTGCCACCCCATCCCCACTGGCCTTGAGGCAGCCAGTAAAGGCCACATCCACCCCCAATTCTGCCACCTCCACCCCAACCCGTTCCCTGGCTCCTCCGCGCAGTGGCCTACCCCGACCCAGTGCAGGAGGAGGAGGAGGAGGAGGAGGAGGTGGAGGAGGAGGAGGAGGCATCCCTATGCCTCGCAGCAAACTGGCCCAACCAGTGCGCAGGTACATACAGATACAATATCCTTTGTGCACTTCTCTAACTGATTAAAGAAAACTTGTGCTTTTCCTTATTTTTGGTCATATGTGCACATGAGTGATGTTCCGGGCAACTAATCTACTAAAAAGCAGGGAAATAACCGACCAGTCTAAAAGTAAGAAAACAGTCAACAGATTAGCTGATTAGGTTAAAGACAGTCCTCTTTAATAGTCAAATTAGAATTTAAATCAAAATCTGCTAAAATGTATCTCGTGCAGATAATGTCATGTTATTCACTGAGTGTAGCAGCGGTGTGGAGAAAGTGTCTATGTATTACCCTTGACGACTGGTTGTAAGTACACAGCCTTTACACGGAGATTATTTTCTGGATCAAAGTCCTGCAGAACCATGCTGGTTACCGGGTCAAAGAATGTACATTCCACTTTCCTGGTTTACATTTTCTTGTATTGCTGCAGCTCCAGCTAGTGGTGGGTGGTTGTAACATCTCAAAACCAACAGCACCACACAATCATAAAATATGAATAATTACTTTAACTGACTAATCTCTTGTAAACTTGCAAAGTTACTCTAGTAAGACTGTGAATCTAGAAATGAGCATAGGTGGTCCCCTTTAACTGAAAAACTACTGTTGACAAATTTTAAGCAACACTAAAGTATGAATTTGTATTTTTACCATTGCTGAAATTGTTTTTAATTCCACTGTTCTTTCAATTTTTGTACTGTTTTACTGTCATTTTCTTGCTTTTCATTTTACTCTCCTTTACTGCTTTCTTTGTGTTGGTTTGTGAAATGTAATGTCCATTCACAGAATTCAGCTCTTAGTTTTGAAACATGCATAAAATATTTCCCAGTTTTGTTTTCTCCAAGTAAGAAGCTTCTCAAGTATAAAACTAACACTTTCACAGTAAAACCTGGAAAAGGTCATCCATCCATCCATCCATTTTCTTAACCGCTTCTCCAATTCAGCTGCTGAGGTTTGCTATTCTAGCTGTCATAGGGCGAGAAGCAGGGTACACCCTGGACAGACTGTCTGTCACAGGGCTAACACACACACACACATTCACACCTACAATCAAACATCAAACTTTCTTTGGACTGTGGGAGGAAGTGGGATTACCTTCAGGCACATGTCTGGTTGATGTCTTTCAATTGTTTTGTGTATTATATATTTTGCCTGCTTTAATCTGTTATTGATATTTATTTCTAATCATTTTCTATCTTACACTTCTTTTTTGTAATTCTATGTATTTTTGTGTGACTTCAGTTTGACTTTCTGATTTAAGTTCTCCTATTCTGCTTTTCCATCTGTCAAAGCACTGTCTAAACCGTCTTTAAAGGTGCTATATAAAAATTATTAGTAGTATTATTGTTAATTTTGGCTGTGCTATAGAAATGCATTTTTCTTGTTTGCCTTTTCAGATCTCTTCCTGCTCCGCGGACTTGCAGCGGCAGTGGTGACAACTGGAGAGAAGGTTGTTACTAAGGCGGGCCAGCAGGGGGCTCTCTAGTCAAAACTATCAATACAAGGAGGAAGATATTATTTCAACATGGCACTTTATCTACCTAGATAGCTTACAGTACAGAAAGACCAAGTCCCAAAAAATAAATCCAATTCAGAATTTAAAAAAGGAGAGGTCAGAGTCCACATTGTGTCAAAGAGGACCTCTCATTGTGTCTCTCTGTGGGGACTGGCTTTGGAAGGGTCAGGCATGTAGTCCATACAGCCCAGAAGATGCCAAAGAAACCAGCCCGTCTCCAGCTCCGCCAGCAGAGGACACGTCACCTGCCTTCGGTTCAACTGCAGTCATCCGTGAGAGTGTCCATATCTCCACATGCCCAGCTCTCCTCCTCTCCCCTGTTCTTCTCCATCTCCCTCAGGTTGAAATGTTTCCATGCATTTCTCTCTTTATGCTCTGTGTTTAACAGATGTTGGTGAGCGATCTCTATGATGATGCTGTGCAGGTGAACTGTCCCGTAACGTTAGAGAATTGTTGATGTCTTGATACAGTGAAAGCGCCTCGTGTGTGGGTTTGACATTTAAGAATCTTTCCTCTTTGTAAAATCAGCCAGAATGTATGCACAAGTTTGTTTTGGAAAGTTATTTATTCAAAATTATTTAAGAAGTGTACGTCCAAACATCCATATCAGTATTTTATTTTAAATTTTCAGTTGTTTAAAATGTATGTTTTGAATCTCAACTGCAAAAAGCTAACTCCAAAGTCGTTTTTTTTTCTTTCTTTTTTTAAAGTGTCAAACCGGGTGACTAAAGACTCCCCTGCCAAAGCCTCAGTTCTGACTTGTACCAGTTTGCCAGGATGATACTTTTCCATTGAAGTGCTTTAAGTGGTCTGTTCAAGAACAGGGGCCAGTTTCACAAAAATGGCTCACATTTAAAGCCTGTGTCTCAGAGACGGAGGCATCCATCGTCATCATCAAGTTGAGAGGTAACACTAGCATTCATTAGCTGTACAGCTATAACTCACAGACACAGATACCTGCTGCTCAGTGCTAAGGAACAGACTAATAAAACACTAGAATTTCAAAAATGCACCAAAACCATGAACAACAGATGGGTCCAGTTCAGTGACTCTGACAGCAAATGTGAAGCCTGGCAGGCAGCAGTCTGCTGCACCTGCCTGTGTCAGAGTGGAAACATCTCGAATTTTAGGCTCTAATGAAGTTTCAATCTATACAGTGGCCACTCTGTGAACTGTCATTTTTGGCTTAATTTTTCTGCTTGGGTGAACAAACCAGTTAAGCCCTGGACTGTTTTTTTTTTTAAGTAAGAAGCAAGTACTAATTTTGGGCAAGTGAAGACATTTTTATAAACCTAAAATTACAGCTGAAATCTGAATCTACATTTTACAGATATATTAATTCGACAGAATATTTTCATGGGTAAAAAATAGGAATGTAAAAATATGTTGAATGTCAGGAAAAAAAAAACATTTTATCAGTGGGTGTCACTGAGTGAAAACATCTGTCTTAATTTGAATTTAGCCTGGGAACATGGTGACTTTTTGGGTTTAAAGGTACTTTTTTTTTTTTTAATCTGTTTTTAAAGAGTTTTTTTTTAAAAAAAGAAAAGAACTGAAGCTATCAACAGAAGACGATGAAACAACCTCTATAACTTCTGAGCTGCCCACTGTCTCCATATCCAAAATATCTATGTATTGTGTTGAAAAGATATGAACTGAAGTTTAAACAGGGCCATTCTGTACTTTTGTACAATATGAATTTGTACCACAAGATGGTGCAGTGACTCAATGTAGCCTTTATTAAACCTGACAACATATTAAGAACACATTTTTATTTTGGAAAAAGGTGAAGCCTCTTGTGTAAGTGGGGGAGGTTAAAAATAAATATCTAAAGTTTAAAAATGGAACAGAAACACACTGCATCCTGCTGGTGAAAGCTTCAGTTACATTGTGTACACTGTAATGAGAAAGTATATTTTTGTAAAACTGTTGAATCCACATTAGATTGAATTGAATTGAATTGCAAAGCAGTGGAAATTTATCTTAAACGTGGCTCTCAACCTATTTACAATAAACAACATAAAACACATATATCACACAGCAAGATCAGAAAACTTAAAAATAATGCCTAATTTGAGTTATTAATAATGTTGACAGCGGTTGAAATAAATGTCTTTATTAGATTAGATTATTTATTATTTATCTTAACTGCAGAAAGTAATGGGCATTTTGATAAGTGGTCATAATCGTCTCTTTTCCACAGTAGGACAAAGTGTCTAAGTTACTGAATTGTGCTTTTAATAGAAATACAACACTTCTTGTCAACACTTAAAGTTAAAAGTCCTTTCATTCTGGCTTTTATTAGTGGCCTAAGCTATTAATTGACTCTCTTGCAGACATACGGTGGTCAAAAAGCACTTTTTGGACCCTCTGACACTGTAGTCTCAGATCTCTTTGTGAAACTGGCCCCAGGTTAACATTAGCTCTGAGTTTTATGTGACGTCTGAGAACAAATGTTGAGAAAGAAGCCTGACATGGCTGTTTTGTCCCTGTTCACCCATTCAGCCAATGAAAACAAGGAAACCTTGATGTGGTTCATTAAATCCCCATTAGAGATTTATCAGTGTGTATCATTCATACCATGAAAAAATAGTAAAACTGTCTTGAATAAGTTTTAGGTTTTGACTGGCTTTTACCTCTTTTGCTACAAGAACAAATCAAAAGGCATGCCAGTGTTAGGGAAGCTGTGCTGGTGATTGGTGTGGTGGGTGTTCTTAAACTAGTGCCTATAATTTAAACTTTGAACTTCATGTTTTATCTTCTCTTTTTTTTTTGTGCCAGTTTTTGGTTTTGCCAATATTGTTTGCA
This sequence comes from Andinoacara biseriatus, assembly GCA_015108635.1. Taxonomy (NCBI): domain Eukaryota; kingdom Metazoa; phylum Chordata; class Actinopteri; order Cichliformes; family Cichlidae; genus Andinoacara; species Andinoacara biseriatus. Next base: position 1,683 of record VUQJ01039421.1, on the reverse strand, counting down.
ATTTTGCATCTCTTTGCTTGATTGATTTGCTTGTTGCCTGTTTGTTTTTTGTAATTGAATCATCACATTTATAATTGTTTTAAAAAATTTTCAAAATGCGCCTTTTTCTATTTATATCTAATTACTTACTCTGTAAATGAAACTATTTATTAAAGAGAGAGGTGCCTCTGTTAAAGCTCAGATTCAGTGGGAAACTGTAGAACAAAAGTTGCAAAAAGACATACCACACCTTTTGTGTGACAGGTTTTGTTATTGAATTTTTTTTTTATATCCACAATCATGACATTCAGTTTCCCCGTGTAAAGTCACATTTCAAATAAAAGCTCAAAAAATGTCTCATACATAACTGTTTTTTGTAGTTCTGCAAATTTTAAACTATAAAACAGCACCAACTGTACAAACTGCACACTGTGCACATTTAGGAGCAGTTCCTTAAACTACATCTATGCTCAGACACTTTATTAGGTACGCTTTGCTAGCATACATAATAAAATGACTCTGGAGGTAATTTAAGTACAGTGAACTCATTGTTCAAGAAGTTCAAGAAACCAGTTTTAAATGATTTTACCTTTTGTGAAATGGCATGTTGTCCTACTGAAAACATGGTAACAATACTCAGGCTGTGGTGTTTAAACAATGCTTAGCTGGTGCTAAGGGGCCCAAAATGTGTTAAGAAAATATCTCCCACACGATTACACCACCGCTACCAGCCTGAACCATTGATACAAGGCAGAATGGATCCATGCTTTCATGTTTACGCCAAATTCTGACCCTACCTCTGTCGCAGCAGACAGTGGGCTCACGTAACGTTTTTCTAATCTTCTGTCAGACTTTGGTGAGCCCATGTGAACTGTAACCTCAGTTTCCTGTTCTTAGCTGACAGGAGTGGCACCCAGTGTGGTCTGCTGCTGTAGCCCTTTGGCTTCAAGGTTTGATGTGTGTGCTCAAAGATGCGCTTCTCCACAGCTTGGTTCTGACGAGTGATTATTTGAGTTACCTTCTTATTTGTTCGAAGCAGTCTGGCCATTCGCCTCTGACATCACAACGAGGCATGTTCACCCAGAAAAGTGCCTGGATATTAACTGGATATTTTCTCATTTTCAAACCATTCACTGTACAGTCATGGCCAAAAGTTTTGAGAATGACACAAATATTATATTTTCACATGATCTGCTGCCCTCTGGTTTTCATGTGTGTATGTCAGATGTTTTCATCACATACAGAAATACAATTGCAATCATATTATGAGTAACAAAAGCTTTTATTGACAGAATGAGTTAATGCAGCAAGTCAATATTTGCAGTGTTGACCCCTGTTCTTCAGGACCTCTGCAATTCTCCCTGGCATGCTCTCAATCAACTTCTGGACCAAATCCTGACTGATAGCAGTCCATTCTTGCACAATCAATGCTTGCATTTTGTCAGAATTCCTAGGTTTTTGTTTGTCCACCCGTCTCTTGATGATTGACCACAAGTTGTCAATGGGATTAAGATCTGGGGAGTTTCCAGGCAATGGACCCAAAATCTCTATGTTTTGTTCCCTGAGCCAGTTAGTTATCACCTTTGCTTTATGGCAAGGTGCTCCATCATGCTGGAAAAGGCATTGTTCATCACCAAACTGCTCTTGGACGGTTGGGAGAAGTTGCTCTCGGAGGACATTCTGGTACCATTCTTTATTCATGGC
>VUQJ01039418.1:3231-18252 GCA_015108635.1 Andinoacara biseriatus | reverse complement strand
ATTTAAACTAACATATTCATCCTGCTGTAACCAGGTTTCTGTAAGGCAAAGTAAATCAATATGTTGATCAATTATTAATTCATTTACTAACAGGGACTTGGAAGAGAGAGACCTAATGTTTAATAATCCACATTTAATCAATTTATTCTTTGGTGAAGTTGAGGAAGCTATATTGTTTGTTTTGGAATTTTTATGTTTGAATAGTTTTTTACTGATTTTAGGTTTGTTTTTTGGTGGTCTGGGAGCAGGCACCGTCTCTATGGGGATGGGGTTTTGGAGAGATGGCAGGAGGAGAGAAGCTGCAGAGAGGCGTGTAAGACTGCAACTCTGCTTCCTGGTCTCAACCCTGGGCAGTCAGGATTTAGGAGGGTTAATAAATTTGGCCAGATTTCTAGATATGAGAGCTGCTCCATCCAAAGTAGGATGGATGCCGTCTCTCCTAACAAGACCAGGTTTTCCCCAGAAACTTGCCCAATTATCTAACTTCTATCTTCTATCTATCTTAACATATAGTTGATGTTGGATGTTTTCTTTTGAAAATTGTTGGGACACTGAGGCCTTTTTTTCAAATCTTGTCACAGAAGGAAAGGGAAAGATGCCGCTAATCACGCTAATGGTTCTGTTTGCATAAAATATGACTTTGAACTAGATTTTGGAGTTTGTGTCGGCAATTGGCCTCACACTTTGCAAGCAGTGTAAAATATGCTATTAGTATGTTAGTCTACTTCATTGCTGTTTGAACATGTGGTACATTTTGTTCACGAGTTGCACAAAGCTGTTGGTTCAGATCAACATAACTATCACGGGGCGGACACCAGCTGGCACTAACCAGCCACTTTGCCAGTCGGGTTTCTGAGCGCTCAACAGGACCCCTAAAAGCAAAGCAGCTTGGTGACATTCAGCTTCCGGCATGTCAAGATGTCCTCTGCAAGAAATGCCTGTTAGGGTCACAGACACATCTGCTCTTTCTTCAGAACCGGATGCATGAGAGCATGAAGCTTTTTGACTCCATCTGCAACAACAAGTGGTTCACTCTCACCTCCATCATCCTGTTTCTCAACAAGAAGGACTTGTTTGAAGAGAAGATCAACAGAAGTCCACTTACTATCTGCTATCCCGAGTACATTGGTGAGACAAATCTTTAAGCTGTGGCTTGTTTTAAATAAGCTTTGGATAAAGTAAACTGGACTGTTACTAGTCAGGCAGATGGTCTGTAAGCCTGTTTATGACCAAATACATTCTCTGCAAAGAAAACCAGGTGCAACTGGGTGCAGCTCAAAATAATAAAATTTTCACTGTCAGTTTGTATAACTCAGGTCCAGAGATCATTAAGGGGATGTTTCTTGGACAATTTATTTAGTAATAACGGGCCTTTCACTGCAGGTGGCAGCTCATACGAAGAGGCAGCAGCTTATATCCAGTGCCAGTTTGAAGACTTAAATAAACAAAAGGTCAAGGAGATCTACACACACTTCACATGTGCGACAGACACCAAGAATGTGCAGTTTGTGTTTGATGCCGTAACTGATGTCATCATCAAGATCAACCTGACGGAGATCGGGCTCTGCTGAAACCCCAGCTGCCTTTCAGGTCAGCACACTGACTTAATGCTTGAACCACAAAGATAATCATTTGAACATTTGAGCTAACTGTTTTGTTTTGTGTATCTCACTTGGTACATTTTCATGTGTTTTTTATTAATGTATTCCTAGTCATTGTTGCAAGTACATCCATAGATATAACATACAGGACCGTGGTTTGCTGCTCCCTTTCACTGCTTTGTACTCTCTAAAAACTAGTCTTGTAGAACAACGCCTTTACCTCAATACAAATTTTATATTTGAACAAATTGCTGACCGGTAATACCCGTCTATCATGCATGCGCTTACATGCTTATGTGTGCATTGGGTAAAAGTGAACTGCAAATGCAAACAGACCAGAGGAACTAGGGATTAGATTATTGCCCTATTTCAAGCAGCTTAATTTATATAACATTTAAATTGCATTTTAGGATCACTGTATTCATAATTGAATACATGATGTTCTCTGCAGCCTTGAGCATACCAGTTCTGGCAGGCTGCTTCCACTAGTCCACTGTTGCTGCTGCTTTCTCTGCAAGCCGCTTTGCAAACCAACTTCCACCCCAACTCCTTCATTTAATGCTATTTCTGACTGAATAAATGTCATGTCTGTTGTCATCAATGCTTGCTCTGTTCTGTGAAGGTGTCTTGTTGCTGCTGCTCTCTGCCAGGTGTTTCCATGTCTGTGTTTATACCAGTACTGAGGTCCCAGAACAGAGCCATACTCCCTTATATAAATGACTGCTGATAGAAAAACAATTCTCCTTTGAATATAATACTACTGACAGAAGTATTAATGATAACTTTGCATTTCCCTGCAGGTTTTAGAACAATCAGGACTTCTGGGATATCATTTCTGCAGAGGGCAAAGTTGAAAGTAGGTGTCACAAAGGACTAAGCTGGATGCTGGTCACGATGCATGCAGGACCTAAACTGCACTAATTTTGGGATTTGCAAGAGTTATCACTTTTGTCTTAATAGGATTTAAGATGTGACATGCTCTGGGAAGAATTAAGTGGGCAAAGATTTGTAAAATGATTTTTAAGTCCTGTCATATTTAAGATCTTTATATCACTCAGGCAGGTTTATAGTTTTTTTTTGTCATCTGCACAAAGACCAAAACTAACTGCCTGTTCATCAGATCCATCAATACATTTCAAAGTTTTTATGGCTAAAATGTTTATTCTTTTCACCATCATGTTGCGTTTTGTCTTAGTGGTATCACATTACATTATTGAATATTTGCATCTGTCATATTTTAAGTTTTACTTTCAGTTATGTAGTAATTCCCATTTGGGGGCTGTATGAATGATATAACATGTATAGGACAAAGTTTTGTGTGATTAGTTTGATGTGAAGCATAAAATGTAACCAGTTGGGTCAGGGATTAGTTAGCTAAGGAGCTCAGTAGTTACATCTGTATCTACATAGCTGTTTTTTTTCCCAACATGACCACAATGTACTGAACATCTTTATTCAAATCAGTTTGTAAAGTGATTTGATTTTCGTGTGTGAATTTTATGTGTTGTTTTTTTCCCCATTGAATTTCAGTATAGTTGTTATGTAGTTACTAAAAGGTGGCTGTAGTAAAGAAACATAAAAACCAAATTGTAAAACTGGGATAATAGTTGTATTTAGGCCGAGGTCTTGTTGGTATTATGTAGATACCCCCTCCCCACATGACACAGAGAAGGTCTGTTCCTGTATATTCTGCAGTAGAGCACAGCTTGAGATAGATCAGCCACTTCCTGCACAGAGAGTTCCTGGTAGCAAAGTTTATCAAAGGTTTATACTGATCAGCTACACAATTAAAAGCACTAACAGGTGTACGTATATGACATGCTCTGCTGGGAAACCTTGAATCCTGGGATTCATTGGGCTGTTCCTTCACCTAAACCTTGTTGGAAACAGCCAAGCACTCACCCCCCCTATGACAAATGGCAGCAGCTTCCCATACCAGGACAGTGTGTGTGTCACCTAAACCATCCATTCAGCCCCCACACTCCTGAGAACCCAATCATATCTGTGTGATGTGCACGGCAACACGCCTAATTCACAAAGGATACAACCTCCAGCCTGCAGGACCCAAAGGACACCACAACACACCTGCAGAGCTCCCATGTGCACTTGGTCAGAACTATACGTTGTTAAGCAGGTGGTTTAATGTTAATGGCTGATCAACGCAGAGCTGCCTTGAAATCTGAGCTGATGCACTGGCCCACTTTTAACCTTGTGACTCAAACCTGTCTGGCTGTTATTCTGGTTTAAAACAAAATAACAGGCAACACTAACCAGATGCTGTCCACTGTAAACCAGATAGTCACATTCTCACCGAAACAGAGCAGAGACTGAGGTCATTCAAGGTGGAAACAGTATTTTTAGACTTCAGCGACACATCTGTATGTTTGAGGTGAGGGTCAGTGTATTCCAGCTGCTGCACACACCACAGCTCAAAATATCTTTCTCTGCTGTCTCTATATAATGGCACATGAAATAAATTCAAATGAGAATCTATCTTTAAGTCTACATGACAGCACACAGGACAAGACTCTTAGCTTTGAGCCAAGACGTGCTGATTCCTTATGTTCAGTGTACAGGTGGTGATATTCTAAAACTTTCCACTGTCAACAAATGAGACGAGAACTCTCCCACGTTTCCATGTGGATTTACTGCCTGCAGTACTCAGCCTCGTCCGTTCAGCTGTGAATCTTTAAATAATAAGGGCAGAAATTTGAGAAATATTTATATTTTTTAAGAAGGCTTAAAAATTTGCAATGAGAAGACTCACTGGTGTGTTTTTAGTAGTTTTTGCACATTGAGGGAGGGCAAGTTTTTGGTCTTTTCTTTGGCTTTAGTGACAGTGACCTAAATATGGAACCCATCCTTAGTAATTAGTTGGATTTTTCTTCAGCTGTTTGAACAGCCATACTCTGTTTTGATCGTGAAAGTGCTGATGTACCACAGAGAAAAAGCTGAATCTGAACAAAAATAATGATCTAAAAAACAGTCAATTGGCATTTAGGGCTTGCATTATGAATTTTGAACAAAACAGAACAAACAGTGCTAGATGGGAGCAAAAGAAGCTGTCCTTGCTTACTCAAATCTGGCGATAGTGCCTCTTGTAAGCTCCAGACATTGTTTACACTGCGTTTTGTCCTTGCTTGCTATCATGTCTCGTGTGTCCGTCCCTGCACAATCTTACAGCGAATCTCACCCAGCAGATTAATTACCGCTTTAATTTGTTTTGCTCTCTCAATAGGGTTATTGTTAATGAACTTCCTTACGCTGCCATTTCCCCTTTGACTGGATTAGAGAAATTATATAACAGCAGCACTGTCCCTGCAAGTATCAGCCTGAGGTGGGCCGTCAGTGTCAACATGCCTGGTTGACTAATTCAGTGTTCTGTAGTGACAATGTGGTTCCACAGCAAAGACACGGACACAGAAGTGAAGTTAATGCTTGTTTATTTCATGCCTCTACATTTCATAAGAAAGGACAAACTCGGTAGATTTTCATTCCCCTTTTATAATAAAGTATCGTCCCTCTAGTGTTTCCCACTGTCATAGATTATCTTTCAAAATATAATGCATTATCTACTCTTATGTACAAAGTTTCTCTACCATGTTTGATGTTCTGAAATATATTCATCATATTAAAATGTTAAGTGAATTGAATACATCAACACTATGTAGATACTTGTACAATTTCTTTGCACTGGGATATTTGCTCAGCAACGTTTACAGCTTAATTATCAAGACCACAGAGGCTACTGTACTCAAAAAAACAAAAATAAGAGTGAGATGTTGCTATTCAAAATATTCATATATCCCAGAGTTATTGTTTTTTTTCCTTTTGTTGTTTTATTTGCTTTATATTACAGAGCTTGGCTTTAAAAGTAAATAGAACTCATGACACAGTAGTCAAAAGGATGCAGTGAGGATCAAATCAGCAATGATTTCACGTTCTTACCTTTAAACTATCAACTTTTGGTGTGGGAAATGTACATTAGTTTAGAAAAATGAAAGAGTCTTGTAGAAAGCTGAGCGTCCATAATGTTGATGCGGGGACTTGATAGTTGTTTCAACCCAGCTGGACATGCATGGTGTTGGAGGGGCGTGTACTGTTGGAGGTGATGAGTTGCTAGGATCAGCCATGGACCATGTCTTGGCATGGAAGCAGTAGTATAAACACAACAATCTGAGTTTCCCTTGTGCTCCATCTTTTTTGTACTTAATGTCAGTATGTAATGGGTTAAGGTGGGAGAGGAAGTTCTGCAAAATGGAGAACGTAAAAAGTACAACATGTTGAAAAAAGTCTCATAAATCATACATGAAACCTTTTACTGTCAACATTTTTTGTGATGTGAGACTGATGATATCAAGTCACTAAGGAATTGCCCTTTGCTCCTGATTATCTTCCTGAAAAGTCTCAAATTGTCCGAACTGATCATTTCTCATTCTGTTGCTTGGCAGTGCAAGATGGCCGAATATGATGAGGTTAAACTAATGAAGCGGGGCTCTGATCTCGACTCTATTATTCTTTACCGACACAGTCTCTGGGAGTGATGTGGCATGGTCACTACGCACCTTCTTTTCACTCTGCAGTTGTTTAGAAGAGACCGCAATCCTTAAGGTTTTCTTTGATGATGATGTCTGTCACAGCGTTGAACACAATTTCCACGTTTTTTGTGTCTGTGGCACAAGTCAAGTGAGAGTAGATTTCTTTCACACCCTTCTTCATGTTCAGCTCCAAGAACTGTGACTTGATGTAGTTGCTGGCATCCTCATATGTGTTGGGGCCTAAAAAAAAAAAAAAAAAAAAGCAATTGATCATGGGAGAAGGTTTGGAATGAGTTCTTGTTACCTGACATGACAGGTGACATATTTCGATTCGATTCAATTCAATTCAATTCAATTTATATGGCGCCAAATCACAACAGTCACCTCAAGGCACTTTATTGTAGGTAAAAGCCCTACAATAATACAGAGAAAACGCCAACAGTCAGATGACCCCCCCACCCCCACCCCCCCCATGAGCAAGCACTTGTCAACAGCGGAAATAAAAAACTTCCTTTTAACAGGAAGAAACTTCCAACTGAACCAGGCTCAGGGAGGGGCAGCCATCTGCCATGCCTGGATGGGGGTGAGGGGAGAGACAGGACAAAAAGAGAGCCAGACACACTGTGGAAGAGAGCCAGAGATTAATCATAACTAATGATTAAATGGAGAGTGGTGAAAAGAGGTGAATGAAAAAGAAAGTGCATCATAGGAATTCAAATTCAATTCTGGATTTAACAGAGAGCCAATGAAGAGAAGCCTCTAGCTGCAGCATTTTGGATAAGCTGAAGGCTTTTCAGGGAGCTTTTAGGACAGCCTGATAATAATTAATTGTAATAGTCCAATCTAAAAGTAATAAAAGCATGAATTAGCTTTTCAGCATCACTCTGAGGCAGGATGTTTCTAATTTTAGAAACACTGCACAAATGCCAGAAAGCAGTCCTTCATATTTGTTTAATATGTGCATTGAATGAAATATCCTGGTCAAAAATGACTCCAAGATTCCTCACAGTGTTACTGAAGGCCAAAGAAGTGCGATCCAGAGTTAGGATCTGGTTTAACACCATATTTGTAGGGCTGAGTACAATAGCCTCCATTTGATCTGAATTTAAAAGCAGGAAATTAGACATTTATGTCTTTAAGACATTCCTGCAGCCAGCTTCATGGTTAGATAAAGCTGGGTATCATCTGCATAACAATGAAAATATTTGCTATACCTTCTAATCATGCTGCCTAAGTCTTTTTGCATCATACGGTTTGCTTTCCATCTTTATTGCCATTTGTGTTCTGGTGCCATGTACCAGTCTGGTTTCACTCTCATTGTATGCCTGACAGATGTGGCCTACTGCTCCTCACTGCTTCCTCAAGCTTGCCATGTGCAGCAGGTATAATTGAAAACTGAAGCAGGCGATCTTACCATCATAGTCTGGGAAGCAGATGCTCAAATGGACTTTCTTGATCTTCTCTTCAAAGAGATCCTTCTTGTTGAGGAAAAGCACGATGGAGGTCAGTGCAAAGAATCTGTGGTTGCAGATACTGTTGAATAGATGGAGGGACTCATGCATACGGTTCTAAAAAAGTTAGAGAGAACATAGAGTTACTCACTGTCAAGTCTCTTTTTGCTTATTAATCATATGGTGAAGCTCCTTAACTCACCACTTCGTCGTCCTCTACAAGCACCATGTCATATGCGCTGAGAGCTCCGCAAAAGATGATGCAAGTCACACCCTCGAAACAGTGGATCCACTTCTTTCTCTCTGACCTCTGGCCGCCCACATCAAACATCCTGTTTACCACAGAAAGCCAGAAAATAGTAAGTAACTGTAAGCCATTGAGTTGTAAGGTTTAGCCAGTTGCCCTGTGACTCACCTGAAGTGCAGCTCTTTGCAGGAGAACTGCTCTTCAATGATACCAGTTGTTTTGACTCGAGATCGCAGCACATCCTGTTCGGTGGGCATGTAGTCTGGCTTGCAGATTCTGTCCATTTCATTGAGGTAGCTGATGATGCCAGAACAAACAGTATAGCAGTCAGGTTTTGCATATGAAATCCTGTGTATTTATAAACACTATGGGAGCTGACTCTTTAGTATTACATGTAGACCCATGATTGCTCCACTAGAAGACAGACTCACTAGCCAGCAGAGTCGTTGAGTTGGTACTCAGCAGCCCTGTCAAAAGCGGTCTGCACTCCAGAGTCTTTCCACAACTTCTGGATAACTTGGGCCAACTCAGGAGGCATTGTGCCTTCCTCGATGGAGTCTGACAAGTTTTGAAGCTTCTGTGAATCCTCCTGTGGTTTTGCACACACAGAATAAAGTTCCATCAGCACGGACAAAGTGCATGTGCTATTTATAGTGCAAGGTTTATTGTCAATGAGAATGAACGCAACAAGTTTATCATGTCTGGTGTTTATCTCTTAAGTGTAACATGAGACCTGTGAAGAGGGAGCACCAAAATCGATGCCGAGCATCTCCATGCCTCTGATGATAGCCAGAGCAGACTGCAGGATGTTGCCATAGATGATCGCTCTGAACTCCATTTGTTCCTCTTTCGTGTAACCACCTTGATGCAGAATCCTGTAAGTGAGTAGAAGAGTGTGGGCGAAGTGTTTCAGCTCAGGAAAAAGTTTTCTCAACAATAATCCACCACTTGACTGAGCTGACGGGCAGAAAGAAAGCAGTTGGGAGGGAGAGAGTGCCACCTTGTGGAATGTTTCTGATCTCACTTTGCTCTCACTGCCAAAGTTGAACTAAGTGCACAAAAGAAATGCTGACAAATTGGTAAGCGGATGTTTGCCTTGTTAAGCTTTGGGCTTCACTGCAAATAAAACAGACAGAGACTGAGGAGCTTTAGCCAAATGGCAGTATGCCTGACTGATGAGATTAAAAAAAACTCCACAATGTGATTGCCTGCCAGTGACAGGGAATGACACAAAGCTACTGTCATCACTTATCTTAATACTTACTTCATTTGTTTAACGATGGTGCTCTTTCCCGACTCACCAGCACCTGCAGGAAAAGAGGGGAAAGGTCAATATCATAAATTCTGTGAGATGAAGATCTTTTATTATCGCAAACACAACAGGCAGATTAAATGCATTAAATATAACTATGATGCATATGAATTCCAGATTCGCTGACATAAGAAAAATATGATAAGAAATGGTATGGGAGATAATAGAAAGTGGAGAAAACAGATTTGAATGCATATTGATACATTACAGTTTCTGCAGGACATAGTGTTGATTCTCTGATTCTCAGTTTCATGTGAAGCTTTGAGGTTTTAACAGAGGACACTGAACTAGCCAAAGGCTCTGCTAACCTAATATCCTTACAACACCACAGCTCTCATAGGATTTTTTTTCTTTCTTGCTGACCCGAAATATCCTCTCATATTTCTTTGTAAATTTTGCGCCTCACCCACCTAACATAAATACCACTGAGCTCCATTTTGCTGGCAGACATCACAGAATGCTGGCATCTGAAGTCAAAACACTGAAACTGGCTGAAACGACAGCAAGCCAGTGTAAGAACATGCATGCATACACAACGAGCCTTGTGCATAGATGTAAAAATGTAAGAAACAGAACTGAATGTGTTGGATGGAGAAGAGCCTCCATGCAGATCAAGCTCCAACACGAGTTAGGCCAGAAGGAGTTTATGCGTCACAGGGCAACCAAAGCTGACTGTCTTGCTCTCACTTGAGCCACATCGCTTAAGCCATCAACAGACTTAGTGCTGAGCATTTAATGCCTTTACACACGTTAGTAAGTCAAGCTTGTTTTGCTAATTTGTGACAAGGCACTAAAGGTGGCACTGTGACTTTAAGCTAAATTTTTGTCAGCTCCTGAGATGTAATGAGATGTACTCTGACCTCATCTCTGCACCTCATGCTCCCTTGCAAATATGCCCGCAGACATCGCAGTGGCATGAATTCGGGGCTTTAAGAGACAGTTTTGTCTCATTTTTTTTTTGTTCTGCAGAAAAGACAGATATTTTTGTGGGCTCTTTTTAGAAAATGTAAATCTGTTTATATATAGACTACTCACACTGAAATGACAGCCGTTTCTAACATGCAAAACTGTGTGGAAATATTGCCTTTAGCTGTATCAGTTTGGGAACATTTGAGATCTTAATTTTTGTTGTTGTTTAGAGCTGATGTTTACTTGCAGGTAAACAGCTTGGAACTACTTTCGTTTTGTTTTGTTTTGTGTGTGTGTGTTTCCTTGATGGTAATTCATGCAGTTTTAACACTTACAGAGTGCAAAAGTGAATTAAATGCTGCAGTTCTTACTTTCACCCTTTACCAAAGAAGGAGCTCACTTCTGAAATCAGCTGCAAGACCCCTTTCTGTTTTCACAATATCCCACAGAGCACACAAGAAGCAAAAGAAGCAACTCCTCTTAATCCACTGCAAGTCTGTATTAAGTCTAATAAGTGCGGTGAGGAGAAAAAAAATTCAAACCACTTTTTTGATTTGCAAGAATTAACAGCTTTGGATCTTCCAGTAAAATCATAGAAGTTGAACATTTATTTTTTTTATTGACTTTCAGAAACGAAAGGCATTTTTATACATTTTGTGTGAGCTGAGGGTCAACAAAGATCTCACCAAGTGGATCTGCACTAAACCGGTTAGTTAATTGGATTGACATATCACTGCCGGGCTGTGATTCATTTAGACCAAAGGCTACGATCTTTTAAGCACCAACGTCCTTTCATTAGAATTGAAAAGTCATTTTAAATAACAGTGAAATGGTTATTTATTCTTTTTACCAATGCATTTCTAAATGCAACATAGTTTTAAGAAATATTTCATACAAATATATTTACAGTTTTTTCCCTTCTGAAAACTTTGATGAACATAAAGTTCTGCATTTTATTTTGTGAATAATGCACTTTAATGTTAAACAAAAAGTATCGCATTGCCTCATTTATATTGTAATAAACATGGTATGAAATGCGTAAGCAAGTGAGAAAGATATGAAAACATTTGTCTAAAGTTCTGCGTTTGCTGTACTTTTCAGTTACGGAACTTATAATTTATTCCTTAAATAATGTTTCCAGTTATTTTTTGAGCTTTTTTTGAGCTTCATCCCAAACCTGTGGGCTAACAGCTCAACCTGCAAATCTAATCTCTCTCCTCCGCTGAACTCTCACTAATGAAACAGCTCCAACAGGCCTCATACCATATAATTAAAATAAGGTAGGGTTTATCTTAAAAAAGAGTCACTCCTTTTTAATGTGTTTGGAATGTAACTTACATTATTCTGCCTTTTGTTTATCTTTCACACATCAGTAAGACTGAAACTAAATGAATCATTTTCTACCCAAATTTTTTTTTTACCTGTGCATTCAGTTACACCTACTGACTGTTTAACACTGCAACACTCTGCAAACTGAAACCTTTGCAGTCAGAGATGCAAAGTTAAAAGTTACTCTGTACTGAATCTTTTGAAGTTAAAACCTGTTGCTCTGAGCACTTCTCACCACCAGTCTAGGACGACCAGCACAAGTCTCTTCAGGAGGTCACTTACCAAGCAGTAATAGCTTGACCGTTTTAGCCTCCTTATCAGCATCTTCTTGGAGTTGTTTCTCCAACTCCTTGGACTTTTTGTCCTCGGCGCTGGCTCCTGCACCCATTTCTTCTTCCTCCGCAAACTCAAGATCCTCAAGGATGGAAATTTTGATGGTTGTCTGTGAACAGCTGCAGGAAAATCTGGCTACAACAACTAATCGTTGTGAAAGGCGATTTTTGAGCGGAAGGGGATTGGAAAGGAGGAGTCTGAGCCTTCCTGGCCTTCCTTGATTAGCTATGGACCTCTCGAGGATCAAATGAATTCACCTTCTCTGGCCAGCAGAGATCCACCCTTTAATTCCCTGCGCTTAAAGCCTGACCTACAAAGTGCCTCTTCCTGATTGGCCATTCAATCCATTTAGTATAATGAGGGCAATGTTGAATGATGTAAAGAAAAGGAGAAAACAAACACATTCACACACTTGGCACTATGTGTGTGTATATTGATAAAATAAATGATAGTAACAAATTACCCTGATTAAAAAACAAATGTGATATGACAGTGGATAATATATTTCCTGTCATGACAGAGCCTGTTGATATCACTGTAATATCTATTTATTGGTATGGTATCTTGTTTTGTTTTTTTGTTTGTTTGTTTGTTTTTTTTGAGTGGACAAAGATTTGACTTGGATGCCCATTTTAATAAAAGTGTAGTTTTAGTGTGTGTGTGCAGTTTGCTCTATTCCCCGATTGCTGCACTTCCTGACTGTTGGACTCTTAACTTTACTCTAGGTCACATGGACGAAGCAGGGAGGGAAGTATTAAGGTCTTATAAACTTCTTATAGTTAAGACGTTTAAACCCCAGGTGGTGTGGTACCTGCTAAATACAGCAACTGTCACTGCACAATGCTGTTCAGTGGGGTCTCAGTGAAAACATGTGCATCTTCTGTTACATAATTTGTATCTGTTTAAAGGGGATCTGACAGCCTTAAAAACAATCTCAGAAATATTCCTGTAGGATACCGTGGAGGAGAGCTGTGATGATAGGTGCGGTTTCTGCAGGATTGGAGCAGTCGACTGGTGATCCTTGTGGAGCTGATGGTTCAGCGCCAATGAGCCAAGTATTCAGGACTGTTATGTCCTCGCCTTAGATGTTAGAGGACTTAAACTGGGACGCTATATTTGAGGTTACTAGTTCAGTCAGAAGACTAGTTGCTTCTGTATTTAGAGTCAGAAGCCAGCAGGGGGCTTAAAATGAAATGTGAAAACTTTGTTTCACATTCTTGTTTTGGAGAATCTGTTTCATGTGAAGATATTTAAGCATTTAGGACTAAATTATATTACACTAACCTGCAAGCTGTCCAGGATGACCCTGACTCAATGTCAGTTTGGTTTGGCTCCATTCCCACAGTGACCCTGCTTCAATAAGCTATAAAGGAAACCCATGAAAAATCAGTGTCTCCCACGTGATCAGCTTAAAGGGACAGGATTTATTTTGATGTCTTGCATGTGTTAAATGTTGAACTCAGCTTCAACTTCAGCTGCATGTGTGCTTGTAATCTGCTCATGTTGTTTTTTCATGAAAGCTGAAAGTCTTTGGGCAAAATGTCTTTGAGTCTTTGAGTGAGACTTGTAAAGCAGATCTATTGTGCATGCAAGCATAAATTATTGAAAGGAAAAAAAGGCATAATGTTCACCTATTGTCTATTACCTACTCGCTGTACTGAGGCTTTTTGAAAGGCTCTTTGAAGATAAAGCCCAGGTCATCTTCTGTATGAGGACAACTACAGTAGCTCCCTGTCAGTGCCTCGAAGGCACAGTCCACCATCCAAAAGCTCCATATTAGTCACAAAATATTTGGTCTTTTATTTGCTAGTTTTCTGCAACTTTTTCCCCTCATGAAATAGGGTTTAAAATTTTGTGACATATTCATGATTAATAAAAATTAAAAAAAAAAAATGTGCAGCTTTGAGGCGATCCAGATTTTTTCCTGTTACAGAATGGTTGTTACCATTACCAACGGTGGAAAACATCTTTTCTTTTGGCAAATTTGTCAAATTTCTTTATTTTCATATACAGATAAATGTTAACAGCAACAATGTAGATATTATCTTGGAAAAAGGGAAAAGCTGCTCATGTTCTACATCAAATCTGTAACATTTAATTGAAAACAATTACATGCTAATAAGTGAAAATTCATTTATTTGTACTTTTAAAATGATGCATTTAATAAACAAGTAAAATCAAAATGTTCTCATTTATGTATATTAAAGTGTTGCATTTAACCTTCATGATGTACGTCATTTACTGCAGCCTGCAACATGCTGCACAAAATTCATTTCACAAGCCTGAAACATAAATCCTCATGCCTGCAGTCATATCATATATGCATGATACAGAGCAGTCATAAATAATTAAGTATGGTACAGTAATGCTTATGTTTACTGTTGCACTTAAGTCACTCAAACCATGCACCGTTAATATATTCGTATAATGGAAACATATTCTCGGCAATTACAAGCCACATATTTTATTTTACAAAATATAACAAAAAAAACTCTGAATGCTCAAAAATGTTTGCATTTATATATCAATTTATATTCAATTGTTACAACCAATGATAACAGGTGTGTTTGTTTGCTGTGTTTAAATTACCATTACATCAGCAGGTAGTCCAGTATCAGTCCAACACCCAGCCGCTGCTGGACTGCACCAACATCTGCATCGCTGCTTAAAGCTTTTTCATTAGATGCGAGTAAAAAAGTTTTTTTTGTAAACTTTGCATAGTGTATATTTACAGCTTTTGTGTGGGTTTCTTGTAAGTTCGGTGGAACTTGAGTCTGTTCTTTCACCAGCCGCCCAGTGCAAGATCTAGTTTAGTGACGTCAGGGTCAAAGAGGCTCAGCTAAAGGATTGACAGAATCTGGAAAAGTGTGACCTGGGAGTGATGGTGATCCTGCAGAAGAGGCAGATGTTCCGTTGTAGGATGGTGAAAGCAAAAACTTCATGCACAATTCCTGCTACACTCATAAAACGCTTGCGTCCTGTTTTGAGCGACAATATTGTCAGAGTGAAATTTTAGCATCAAATAAGAAACAAAAAGCTCTGTATTGTTGTTTTGCTGGTTAGTCACCCACACTGTATCCTCGTCATCAGTGCACCAAAAACAGCGCTCATGTCAGCAGCGCACTTATGTCCTGAAAAACTATACTATTATTGGGCTCCTATTGCCTGGAGTTGGGTGCTTGAGATTTAAATCCATGACTGCTTCCAAGGAGGCTAATCACTGTGGCACATCTAGTGATGACGGCCAATCCCATTAAGCAGTAGAAGGTGTATCCCTGCTTTGTGCTCAGGCCCTGCATCT
>VUQJ01039413.1:3817-21466 GCA_015108635.1 Andinoacara biseriatus | reverse complement strand
CGAGTAACATCAACCAAAGTATTATTTTTTTAACATCACATTACACTTCATGTAGTGATATCATACGAGCAGACACTGAATCAGCCATTTGTTCCTTCTGACCTGCCTGCTTTAGATGGCCTGATGTCTTACAGTGTTCCAGATGGACACCAGATGATCTACAGAGGCCTGGATGTCTTCTTTAATGACTCTGTGTATGATGGTGCATCAGCTGAAAGGTCTGAGCTAAGTGCTAGTTCTGCAAAAAATAAAGATGTAGCCCATTTGCAAACCTGCTAGGGAGGTTTTTCTTTGAACTAAAATGGCAGACATGAATTATCTTCAGCTCAACTATAAATCGTTCCTCTAGGCTGACAAAGGGGCTCGGCCAGCTGACCGATGGCACCTGGGGTCTGGACGATTTTCTCCACAGCCACATCTACAGCTTGTGGCCTGGCTATGACTATGTAGGGTGGAACAACAGGACCTTCCCCAGAGGTTACGTGGAGATGATCTTCGAGTTTGACCATGTGCGAAACTTCTCTTCCATGAAGGTAAGATGTTGGGTGCGGGGGTTATTTCAGTGAGCAGCATTAAATTGCTGAGATAACACTGCTGTGCGACGCTGGGCAAACGCACATCTTCTACAGCTGCTGTAAAAGTTATTGAGACATTAAAAAGAATAGATGTAGAACAGCCTTGCAGGGGAAAAATTAAATTTTCTGTATAATTAGCCTCATCTTCATGGATAAGTGCTGTGGCAAGAGATCAGAGATGTAAGATGAATGACATTTCTGCTACAGCACAGCTAGACAGATTAGTCATCGCTACACCTTCTCCTGCACCATCATCTCAGTCAGGCTCCGACTGTTTTGAGCACTTTTAAGTTTAGAAAGGGAAAAGCCTGTTCAGTAAGGATTGCAGCATAATAACAGATAATGTAAGGTCTTTAATCCTGCTTTCCTATACTTCTGTATCTCACCTTCACAGGTTCACTGTAACAACATGTTTAGTCGAGGTGTAAGGATGTTCAGGCAGGTCACTTGTTACTTTCGGTCAGGATCAGAGTGGGAGGCAGACCCAGTGACCTTCAGGCCCACTGCTGATCGTGTGAGAGAAAGCGCCCGTTTTATCACCGTGCCCCTCGGGGACCGCACAGCCAGCACCATTAAATGCCGCTTCCACTTCAGTGACCTTTGGATGCTGTTCAGTGAGGTGGCCTTCCAGTCAGGTAAAAAAAGAAAAAAAACAAATAAACAAATAATAACAACAACAAAAACAAAGATCAGGTGTAGCTTTTGCATTAGAAACTTTAATTCCATAACCTAAAGCTAATGCGCTGTGTCTTAGCACCATTATTTCTTTCTATTAGGCTCTGCAGTGTACAATACATCACTGGCTCCACGCAAACATGGACACCCCACAAACACATTACCAGGTGAGCAGCTGAACCTCTTCTGACATTTTCCTCTTTGA
The DNA here is from genome assembly GCA_015108635.1 of Andinoacara biseriatus. NCBI lineage: Eukaryota > Metazoa > Chordata > Actinopteri > Cichliformes > Cichlidae > Andinoacara > Andinoacara biseriatus. The sequence goes on along the minus strand of VUQJ01039413.1, from coordinate 20,011 downwards.
GTCTTTTTTTTCATTTTCAATTGTAGGATAAAATGTTAGATAGAAAAAATAAATAAACTTGCTGTTACTGTTTAATTTCAAACACAAATAAAATGTAAAAATCAGTTTTTGTATTTAGCAGGTCATTTATTCCTCATTTTGCTTATTTCCTTAAGTGTATCATGCAGCTTATTTAGATGTATTGGAGCTTTTAACAGTTTAAAAGGTTTCTTGATCTAAATTTCTCCTGGTTAAACACTGCCCCCTGCTGACAATAGCAGAAATTACCGATTATTGTTACAGTAAATGGAAGCTTTCTTATAACTGTAATAAAACATGAAAAGGATTATGTCTGAAGGATGTAATTATTTTTGGAATTGACTGTAATAAAACTTGAACTCCAAGGGCTTACTTTAAACCCATGTCAACACCCAACTCTAATTTGGCTTGTTAGGGGACGATCCTACACATAAAGTGGATGACAGCAACACAAGGATCTTGATTGGCTGCTTGGTGGCTATTATAGCCATCCTATTGACCATCATCGTCATAATCCTGTGGCGGCAAGTCTGGCAAAAAATGCTTGAGAAGGTGAGAAAAAAGTTGTTTTGTTTTTTTCTTTTAAAAAAAAACATTTAATTCATTTTAGTTATTTAGTGTTCCATGTGTGCACTGAACCCTGGCTGGACAAATAAAAATGGCATTCAAAGAACACAGGAAGAATTAGTTTGCAATCTGACATTTTCACCCAAAAAATTCAAAAATAACAAATGTAAGTAAGAAAGACTCAAGAAGGGCTTGCGCGCCTTTTGAGATCACAAATGGAGCGATAATTAATGGTTCTGAATATGTAATGATGCTACGGCTGCAACGCTCTCATTTTGGGATGGCACACATGAATCCTGCTGCTGTAGGTAACTGGCACACTTGATGTTCCAGGAAATCCTGATTTGCAAATGAAGCATTTCATATTCATGAGGCTATAAATAACAAGCCACTCCTGTCTGTGTTTTAGGACCACAAAGGCTTGAATAGTGACAGGAGGGAGTGATGAAGAGACTGTTTATTGACAGCAGTGCACTTTATTGGTGATTTTAAAATGATTCTTGAAAAATAGGAAAGCGTGACAAAAGTGCAATACTGTCAAAATGGTCACTGTGTTCATTACTGCAGGGGAGCTCGTGTCTTATTTAAATGAGTCATGAGCTTCCGTGTAGCTTGTATGGTCTGCTGGCTCTCCACATATCCTTATACACCTGTCTCTCGTGCTCTGATCAACAACACACAATCACAACCTCATGAGACTTTTATGTTGTAGCTGATTATAACATATGACCACACTTGACAGTAGATACAGACTCCTGCTCTCCTGCGTTTTTTAGGCATCTCGTCGCATGTTGGACGATGAGCTCACAGCTCGTCTTGCCATCCAGTCGTGGGCCTTCTCCTTCTACCACTCTTCTCTCTCCAGTGAGGGTGGCTCGACCTCCAACTCCACCTATGAAAGAATCTTCCCCCTCTGCGCTGACTACCAGGAGCCTTCGCGTCTCATCCGGAAACTGCCTGAGTTTTCTCAGTCCACTGAATGCCTTGGTAAGCTGTCAAAAAAACCCCAAAAAAAACGCAAGCATCTTTGAGGTCAACTAGAACAACACGTCCTATAGTCAGTCTTTCCTTTCCACATAAGAATCGGGTACCTCCTGCAGAACCAGTGGCTCAGATGGCGCTCCCCATTATGCAGAGGCAGATATCATCAGTCTGCAGGAGTCTTCAGACAGCAGCACCTTCTCCATCACAGCTGTCAACATGAATTTCTTTGGTGGCGCAGATTCATCCATGAGGGAGTTCCCCAGACAGAAGCTCACCTTCAAGGAGAAACTGGGAGAGGGCCAGTTTGGAGAAGTATACTCAGTTTTGTAGCTCTAATGTTTATTGGCACAGCTTTAGGGCTTTAAACTCATTTTCCTTTTGCCATCATTATGCTGCTGTAAACTTTATAGCTATCATTTATAAAATTCAATGACAGAGTTTGCTGTCTGGTAAAAGCGGCAGACTGTGAAATCACTACACACTGACAGATAGGAAACACTTAGCGGTATTAAACAGATGGTTTCAAGTGATGCCAAGTGGATGATGGACTGACAAAGTGCTTCTCTAAACAGGTGCACTTGTGTGAGGCAGAGGGCATGCAGGACTTTTTGGGTGAGGATTTGTCCATAGAGGGAAACAATGAGTGCCCTCTGCTTGTTGCTGTTAAAACACTGCGGGAAGATGCCAACAAGAATGCAAGGTAAAAGCAGCTTTTACGTAGATGTATGGGACTTTGGTGTCCAGCCCGTTGCGGCTCTTCATTCAGCTGTCAATCTGTTCTGCAGGAATGACTTCCTGAAGGAGATCCGAATCATGTCTCGTCTGAGGGACCCCAACATTGTCCGTCTGCTGGCGGTGTGTGTGGACACAGACCCTCTGTGCATGATCACTGAGTACATGGAAAATGGTGACCTGAACCAGTTCCTCTGCAATCTCAGACTAAAGGCTGATGATAAAGATAAGACCAAACAGGAGGAGACAGAGGGGAAGAGTATGGTCAGGTAGGCTCTGACTTTGACATGTAATTGAAATAATCATCAGGGAAATGACACAAAGATCCATTTAGCTCACAATATGTATTTTCCCTCTCCTGTGACCTCCTGTGCTTTTAGTTACACCAAACTGATTGGCATGGCGATGCAGATTGCATCTGGAATGAAGTACTTGTCCTCTCTCAACTTTGTCCACCGTGATCTGGCAACCCGCAACTGTCTGGTGGGTAAGAAGTACACCATAAAGATTGCCGATTTTGGGATGAGTCGGAACCTTTACAGAGGGGATTACTACCGGATCCAGGGCCGAGCCGTCCTGCCCATTCGGTGGATGTCGTGGGAGAGCATCCTACTAGTGAGTAATCTAAGGGTCTGGGACATTATTACCTCCATTTGTCCCTAGTTGTGTAAATAGCCAGGGACTAATGAACAACTATGGACTAAAGGAAATCTGACAATGGACTACAACCAGCATCACATGACATTATGTCTATGCTAAACTGTGTTTTGTACAAACTGGTCTCTGATTTTTTTTCTCAGGGTAAGTTCACGATGGCCAGCGATGTGTGGGCCTTCGGGGTGACTCTGTGGGAAATTCTCACTCTGTGTAAGGAGCAGCCGTACTCCCAGCTCTCTGACGAGCAGGTCATTGAAAACACAGGCGAGTTCTTCAGGGACCAGGGCAAACAGGTGAGCGCCATGCCGCTTTAGGTGACAATCATCCTGAATACACACTGTGTAGGTCACTTATTTCTGCTATATATAAATGTATCCCATACTTTTGTAAATTTCCTTTTTTATTTTGAAAGATACTATACTGAGAATATTTTTGCTTCGTCCTCCCAGGTATACCTGCCGAAACCTGCCTGTTGTCCCGACAGAGTTTACAATGATCTCATGCTGAGCTGCTGGAGGAGGAACGCCAAGCAGAGGCCGAGCTTTCAGGACATACACTCACAGCTGTTACAGAGCCTGGCATAGCAGAGGAGATGCATCGTTCCTCTGTGCTGTGTGGTGTCTTCTTTGCTTCCTTTGGTTTAGATTCATTTGGAATTTATTTGGAGTCAGACACATAAGATATTTACCATTTCATCAATGTCTGCTTGTCAAAAATGATGCTGTACATGGAGAGATATGTGAAGGTATAGGCTACACTTAAATATAGCCTCCTATTGTAGATATATTGCAAATAGCACTATTCGCGCAGTGTGTTCAGACCTCTGTGTATTTATTATTATTATTTCTTATGCTGTCTTTTTTGCAATAATCCTGTTTGCCTTTTCTTTTCCATTCGTATATCTAATGCGGCTGCACATTTATTATGTCAGCGCTGTTTGGTTATCTTTTATGTTTGAATTTTGTCCTGAGGGAAATGTTTTACTTATGAGACTGTGCTTTCCTATGCAGAAGCTTACGTCAATGTTTTATAAACATGTTTATGTCCTTTTGCAGAAGGGAATTTGATGTTTAAAGTGGGAAAGTAGCAAAGAAAGAAAAATGTTAATCCAAGAATTCCTGAAAATAAAGAAAAATTACTATTATTATTTTTTTTTTTTTTTTTTTTATTTATTATAAGTTTTATACTTTTTAGCCTGCTGGGTTGACTACATTTGCCACATCCGATAAGGGGCACTTGTGCTTTTAGCCGTTTTGGACCGCCTCGCTCTCTGTAGTGAAATCTGATTGGCCAGCTGTTTGTTGACATCCAATCACACCACGCAGCTGCCTAAGCCATAGGCTGCAGGCTCAGTGGAATCGGACGAGGGGCTGAGTGTCCATGGGTGTGGTGAGCACAGCAAACTTCTTCTTCATCTTCATCTTCAGCCGCTGCTCGCTTCGGTCAGACATGGAGAGAGTGGTCATTGTAACGGGCGCGAACAGGTGGGTCCGCTAAAGCTGATAGTAAGCAAACGTAAGGATTTGACAGAGTTTGACTGCAACTTTTGTGGCGTGTTCCCGGTCTGCAGTGGCAAGTATCTGTCTGAAGTGGTCCAAGGAAGGAAGAGTGGTGAAGCAGTGACAGAGTCATGGGTGGTCAAGGTTCATTGATACACGTGGGGAGCGAAGGCTGACCCGTGTGGTCTGATCCAACAAATGAGCTACTGTAGCTCAAATTGCCCAAAAGGTTAATGCTGGTTCTTATAGAATGGTGCATCACAGTTTGTTGTGTATGGGGCTGCAGACCACTCAAGATGCCCATGCTGACCCATGCCGGCACGTGAGTATCAGAACTGGACCACAGAGCAATGGAAGAAGGTGGCCTGGTTCTGATCAATCACGTTTTCTTTTACATCACGTGAATGGCCAGGTGTGTGTCATTATCTGGGAAACACCTGGTACCATGATGCATTAGGCAGTGTGATGTTTTCGGGCAATGTTCTGCTAGGAAACCTTGGGTCCTGCCATCCACGTGGATGTTACTTTGACATGTACCACTTACCTAAGCATTGTTGCAAGCCATGTACACCCTCTCATGGAAACAGCATTCCCTGATGGCTGTGACCTCTTTCAGCAGGATAATGAGCCCTGCCACAAAGCAGATATGGTTCAGGAATGGTTTGAGGAGCACACAAGACTAGGCAGGTGGTCATTCCGAACAACAACATTCCGAATTAGATTCTAAAGCTAAAGTATAGAGTATTGGTGGAAATAAGTCTCCTTCTCAAACTGTTTGTGTTTCTTACATTAACAGTAGCCAAACTTTGCATTAACCTGTTATAAGATTATATTGTCTTTCAAGGAATAGATCTCTTTGTAAGGAGACAAGCTGTTTCTCCATGTTTCCAGTCTTTATTAAGCTATATTAACTGCTTCCTGTTTCCTACAGCTCTTTACTTAACACACACCTATATTAGAGACAAAACACAACACTTGTGTGTGATCCTCATAATGCTTAATTTTTTTCTTCCTTCCTAGTTCTACATACTAGTTAATATGTCTGGTAAATATCACACAAAGGATGATAATTAACAATTCGGGAAAAATTAAACTGTCACTTCACTTGAAAATGCTTGAAAATCCTTTTTCCTCATTTCACCTCCAGTACTTTGACTCCAAACTAGCTCTATGTTTACAGCTTGCTTTACTTGATCTGTGAGGTAATCTCTCAGTTCTTCAGGGAAAGTTTGCTAATCCATGTGCATGGCTGTGTTTGTCTGCCATCTGTCTGCAGCGGCATCGGCTTGGCTTTGTGTGAAAGGTTGCTCACGGAGGACAGACAGCTTCGACTGTGTCTGGCCTGCAGGAACATGCAGCGGGCAGAGGCTGCCCGCAGTGCCCTCCTTACCTCTCACGCCAATGCCCATGTGGACTTACTGCACCTTGATGTGGGCTCTGTGGAGTCCGTGCTCAACGCCGCTAAGGTGGTCAAGTCCAGGTCAGAGATCTTTGATACTGCACACTGACCTCATGACAGTGTTGTTTTCTTTTGAATAGGAACTACAAATATGGAACCAAGACCTTTAATTCACATTTGTATTTCCAGGTACAGCAGAATTGACTTCTTGTATCTAAATGCTGGAATTATGCCCAATCCACAAGTGGATGTCGGAGCTTTTTTCAAGGGTTTATTTTCCAGGTACATTTCTAAAGCTACTTCCTGGTTTTCTTTATTTTGCTGCTGACTTCAGGCTGCGTGGCTGTCTCTTTGCTGCTCTGTAATGGTGCATTTTCTCCACTGCAGCAATGTCGTCAACATGTTTGCAACAGCAGAGGGTCTCTTAACTCAACAAGATCGCCTCAACTCAGATGGCCTACAGGAAGTTTTTGCCACTAACCTGTTTGGCCATTTTATCCTGGTAAACCACAAAGACACACACACACACTTTCTTTTAACCTACAATAACATGCATCAGCTTCTGCATATGGACAGGGCCAGGATATTGACTTTAAATTGCATTTCCACTAATGTGCATATGTTTTACAGAGAAACTCCACCGCAACCTGTGTTGCTGTGTGTTGCTCTTGGTTGTATTGCGTAGTGAAGCAAAGTAAACAGAATGGTTAATTAATTCAGTATTGTCTACCAAACCTATTAAAGCTCGGCCGTCACACCTGTCCAACCTGAAATTCCTGAATAAATGAAAATCTTAGAAAAAGAGAGCCTGCAGAGCAGCTGAACATAGATTGTTGTTAAAATTGCCCCGTCCAGGCTTGTTAGGACCCGCTTTTGCCTTCAGAACTGCCTTAATTCTTCATGGCACAGATTCAAGAAGGTGCTGGAAACATTTCTCAGAAATCTTGGTCCACATTGACATGGCAGCATCACGTAGATTTGTCGGCCGAACATCCATGATGAGAATCTCCCATTTCACATCCCAAAGGTCCTCTGTTGGATTGATATCTGGTGAGTGTGGAGGCCATCTGAGTACAGTGTCATTGTCATGTTCAAGAAACCAGTTTGAGATAATTTGAGCTTCATGATATGGTGCGTTATCCTGCTGGAAGCAGCCCTCAGAAGATGGGTACACTGTGGTTATAAAGGGATGGATATGATCAGCAACAACACTCGGCTAGGCTGTAGCATTCTAACGATTCTCAGTTGGTACGAAGGGGCCCAAAGTGTGCTAAGAAAATATTACACCGGCATCGGCCTGAACTGTTGATGCAAGGCAGGATGGATCCATGCGTTCATGTTGGTTATTCCAAATTCTGACACTACATCTGAATGTTGCAGGAGAAACAAAGAGTCATCACTTTTTCCAGACCAGCCTGTCTGGCACTTCTAACCATGCCACATCAAAGTCCCTTAGATTACCTTTCGTCCACATTCTGTTGCTCGGTTTGAACTTCAGCAGGTTGTTTTGACCATGCCTGCAGGGCATTGAGGTGGTGTCATGTGATTGGCTGATTAGATATTTGGGTTAACAAGCAGTTGAACGTGTGTACCTAATAAAGTGGGCAGTAGGTGTACAGAATTTAATGCTTTGAATTTGTTTTCTTGTAAGTTTTGTGACTGATTTTTAAATGCTGCTGTATTAGTCAGTGAACAGTAGATGGATTATTATTATAGTGTCTTAAAACAACGTACAGGGTCTGTGTTCTAGATCATTTTAAAGATATAATGACTTACATTTTTTGGGGGGGGTTTTGGCCTTTACAAAATATTGTGATATATTATATTGTGAAAAATTATATTGTGAGACAAATATCTGAATTGGCTACTATGGTGAATTATTTACCTGATAAAAATCAGCATGTTTGATCAAGTTGATCCATATATTCTTATGCTGGAACCCTCCTTCACTGTGGGCCTGATATATTTCGCTCTTTGTTTTCCAGATCAGGGAGCTGGAGCCTCTGCTGTGTCAGACAGGCCATACATCCAGAGTTGTGTGGACCTCTTCGAGTAATGGCCGCCGCTCTGCCTTCAGCATTGATAACATTCAACACAGAGAAGGGACGGAGCCCTACAGTTCCTCCAAATACGCTTCAGACATGCTCAGCCTGGCTCTTAACAGGAACATGAACAGCCAGGTTTGTCTGTCAGAAACTCTGATATTAGTGCAGTAACTACCACTGCAAGCTTGGCAAAACTTTTATAAATTCTTCCTATCTTGTGACAGGGTCTGTTCTCCTCTGTAGTCTGTCCAGGACTGGTGATGACTAATTTGACCTATGGTATCCTCCCCTCCTTCTTCTGGACTCTAATCATGCCCATCATGTGGCTGGTAAGTGGTAATTTCTTGTTTTAATGTAACCTCAGTTATGTATGAAGAGTCTTGTGTTCATGTATTTTCTAATTTTGCATAACAGATTAGGATTTTCACCAACACTTTCACCCTTACACCGTACAACGGAGCAGAGGCACTGGTATCTCTATGTGAAAATTATTTAAATAATTTGAATATTTGCATTATAAATGCGCTATTAACCCGGATTGATGAGTTTCTCTTTCTGCTCACAGCACTGGCTGTTTCTGCAAAAGCCAGAGTCTCTGGATCCCAGAGCAAAGTACCACAGTTTAACATCAGGGCTCGGAACAAACTACACTGAGCCTCGACCGGTGAGTAACTAGAGTCCTGTAGTTCCACAGGGACACTGCTCAGGCTTGTGTTACAGAGTGCTTTAGAGTGACAGACGTTAGTTGTGTGGTAAGCTGCTTTTACACATAACTGACTCAGGTTTTCTGTGCATCACGTTCATGTTTCAGATGGACATTGATGGTGAAGTGGCCGAGGTCCTCTTTTCAAAGCTTCTTGAACTTGAGAAAGTGGTCAGAAGGAAACTGTGTGCGAGAAACGCTGATGATGAAGCTCATCAGCAGTACCTCGGCGACGTAGAGTAGAAGGCTTTCTTTTGTAGCTGAAGGTTTTGCTCTCTTGAAATGGATCCTGTGAAATCTGAAACTGTGTCACTGCTCTTATTCATTCCATCCTTCACAGGTGGTCCATTGAACGGCGTTTGGTTCACAGAGAGTGAAATGACTGTGCTTGTTCTACCTCAACCAAGGTCAAAGCTTTGGTTTATATAAGTGACACGAGGATGCTTTGCCTGACTCAAAATGTTAAATAAAGTCATGCAGATAATGCGTGAATATTCAATGGGGTCTTTCTTCACCCATGAGCCACCTCTGCACTAAGGAGGTGGAGCTGATAACTACATATTAACTTCAAATTTGCTTAGAAAAATCTTTATTTTTAGTCTGCAGTTGTCTTGCTATTAACGTGACAGTGAAGTCAGTCCCGTGTGGGAAATGTAATAACTTCTTTTTTTAAATCCACTGATATCCTCTCAATGCTCTAAAGATTGTTGGCGCCAATCATATCATGTACTTGAACCACATCATACTGAGAGGTCTAATCTGACTGACTGTGTGCGTGGTAAGGGCCTCTGCTCTCTATAAACCTGCTCACATTACTTCATGTGGTTGCATCATATTTCAACATGTTAATAACATTGTTAAAATAATGAAGGGACTTTATGTTTAATGAGCTGAGCCTGGTACATGCTCTTTGAGGCTCAAGAAGTTCATGTGAGCTCTGTAACCAGCAGAAATCTCACCTACTGCAGCTTTCCTGTTGTAACGTGGACCCTGCTGCACTTTCACCTGATAGCTGCATCATATTTCCTGCCCCACAAAGTTAATTAGCTCTCTGTTACTGCCCTGGTTTCTTGAAGCCACTGACTTACCACCAGCTCTGTGTGATCTGGAGATCATTTCCCCACAAATAATAAATTATGGAAGGCTTATCTAGTAAATAAATGAGAAACCTATAATGTTTGCAGTAGGCCTCATAACGTATGCAGTCAGCTGATTTAAACAAATATCAGCATTGCCTTTGCTTATTTATTGCATGACTATATATGCACAGAAACACACCAGTTTATTCTGATATTGACTCCTCCATTTCCTAAACTGGAAAAAAAAATCATTCCACCATGTTAATGACAGAAATCCAGAGGAATAAATCAACTAAAAACAGTTTTTTTCTTGTCAGGCTACTATGGTGAGTCTATATTGAGCAGACATAATTTGCCCCATGAAAAGTTTCAAATCTTTTTCATTAAATCTCAATGGCTTCATCTCAGAAATACAGCAGTTTTTGACAATTGTGCATATGATTCAAAAGTCACATGAATATGTTAAAAACAGGTGTTTCTTACACTTAAATGTTTTATAAAGTGGTAGGAAGTATAAATGGGCAATACCATAAAAAATTAATCTGTGCCTCCTACATGACCCCCTCAGAATTAGATAATTCAGACTCCCAGATATTCCTCGCTATTCATTATGTGCATTAACAAACCACAGCCCATGTTTTTAATTCGTTATGAGCTACACATTGACTAGCAGATTATAACGCTGCTTGAAAAAAATCAACAAAGAATGACATAATTCTTTGACATGTTTTTGAATGTCAGTATTATGTACTTGCATATTTGATACGGTTTTACAAAATGATTTCTGTGTAGAACCCATGTAGAAATTCATTTATAGCAAATTATCTCTTTTTTTTTTTGTATAACTGTACTGAAATTCAGAATCTCAATAATTAAATAAATCTATGTCTGCCTTGACAACCTGTTGCTGGGGACCAGTTTGGTGATTTTACTTCTTTGGTTCACACTCCTGTTACCTCATTGATGTGACCAGTTCAGATAACAACCCCTCATTTCCTTGTATTTTGCTTCTGAGGAACCAGACTTTCTTGTAACTTTGCAGAACCAAGGATAAATTGTATCTTTAGGCACTTTTTCACAAGCAGTCTGTCACAAAAGCAATTTGTTCCCATTTGTTTAGTTGAATCCATGAAAAATGCCAAAGATAACACAGTTTTACATGCATAAAATATGATGTGATTCCCAAAGAGTTACTGGCTGAAAAGCTGGCATAGCTCTGCATGCTGTGCAGTGTGTCCTTAAAAATTGAGGAAATTGGACAAGTGGAGGACAAAAGTGGCAGCCCTAAGAAAAAAAACATATTTGAAAGTCATGTCCTTAAGAAATAGTGGGGGGGGGGAAATCCAGCAAAGACCTGACACAGGAGGTGAGAGATGCATCTGACCCTGCAGCTGATCCATCTACTGTTCACTGAAGTCTCATCAGAAATGCTCAGTGGAAGGGTGGCTGTCAAGAAGCCATTCTTAAGGAAGGGAAACAGCCTGATATATGCCAAATTACACAAGAACTGGACTGAAAATCATAGGCAACAGTTCTGATGGAGTGATCAATCCAAATTTGAAATCACATTGTTGTAAATGCATATGGAGGAGGTCAGGTCCAACAGTGGGTGTCTACAACCATCTGTAAAGCATGGTGGAGGAGAATGTCCTTTAAGAAGCCCGGAGAATTATTCCTGAATGAAGAATGACAAAAAAGCTGCCTCAGAGAGTTCAGGCTGTGTTAAAGAATAAAGATGGTCATACCAAATATTGACTTTCAAGATCGTTGGAGTTGATCAAACTCTTTTTTCCTTATATCCTGTGTTTCCATGCATGTTTGTACATTTCAACAAAATAAAATAATGCATGAAAAATAAAAAGGAATGATGGGTGGCTCGAGACTTTTGCACAGTTCTGTAGATCAGATTACATGTTACTAATATGTTACACTTATGTACACTTGTCAGATACAGTGAAGAGTGGGGAATGAGGTGAAATATATATATCTGTGTTATATTTAGCTGACATTTTTGTGATCCTTTGTCTGTCCCTCTTAAGTTTCTTTGATAGCGTGCTGCATATCTCCTCTTGGTTTTGCATTCTTCTTGTAAATTACAGGCAAGTAGCCTGGTAACTAAATTAAAAAAAAATTTTTTAACATCATCATGGCTGAAATTCCAGAAATATCCATCTACCCCTGTCCTGGGTCTGCCCCAGGGCCTCCTTCCAGTAGGACATGTCAAGAACACCTCTTCCAAGAGGCACCCAGGACTCCAGAACTCTTTCAGAGGAAATACTGGGACACAATCCAGTTTCCCAGTTATACAGAAATCTCTCTCAAAGTAGATTTTATCATTAAACCTATTCAATGTCTCATGGAGAAGCTACACACTGTAGACACTTAATACAATGGCCCAGTACCTTCTTTGTTACTATCAGAATTTGAGTTTGAGACATTAAATTGGGACAACATATTTGTTTCTGTGTATCTTTAACCAGCATCGGCGCAAGGTTGCAGCTGCAAATATAAATGTATCCATGTAGAGCCTGCGTGTACCTCTATTCGTTAAGACGCATTTATTAGTACCTGTAACTTTATTACTAGTGCAAAGCCTTTTTCTTCTGCAGCTTTTTGAAAGCAGCACGAACTCACCAGCCACATGTGGCAGGACCGAGAGCTTTGCATGTGTCATCCTCTCAGGAATTAAAACCCGGATTACTCGGGGAGGACATGAGAGCGGATTGTTACGTAATGTAAATAAAAACATTGCACCCGCCGCGTGCTCAGATTGGTGCGCGCGGTACGATGTCCCGGATGATGCTCGCACCGGAAGAGAAGGGGCAGCTCTCCCAGCCATCTTGCGGCAGCATCCAGCGAATTGGTCGCATCAAGCCTCGTAGAATCGGAGGTGAATCCCGTTGAAGGGGCGCCATCATGCCCGGGCAACTGCAAGAAGGTTTCGGCTGCGTCGTAACCAACCGGTTCGACCAGTTATTGGACGATGAGTCCGACCCTTTCGAGATCCTGAAAGCTGCTGAAAACAAGAAGAAGGAGGGGGCCGCCGCTGGCTCCACTAAGACCGCGGCTCAAGCCGCCAAGCAGCCGAAGAAGGAGTCACAGAAGGACAGAAAAAACCCTCTGTTGGATAAAAAGGAGGAGTCCCAGGCGCCGGTCCCCCTGAAGAAAGAAGGTAAAAAATTGCAATAATAATAATAATGCACCTGCAATCTCGCTAATGAACAATGCATGTTTATTTTGGGCTATTCGTAGCAACTGTCATGTGCAGCTCCTGTTAGCAACATTAGCTGCAGCTCGGTTGTGCGAAACACAGCGTGAGGTCAATATGGACCCTGTCCTGTTATTAGAGGACAGACTAAAAATAAAGCCTCACAGACTGAAGTTAGCTGGGCATGAGCACAGACTGCTTTAAACAGAGAGGGTTAAAGCCAGCAGCAAAGTGCAAACTGGCGAGTCTGTGTTGCAGAAATGGTTTCTGGTAGCATTTGACAGGAAGGTGCAGTGTTGGGTGGTTGGCAGCTTGTAGCTTTGCAAAGCAAATGTGAGGGGGGAAAAATCACGTGTTGGGAAACCAAGGCAGATCTTGTCATTATCCCTAGCTAATCTAATAGTTTAATGGTTTTTAATTCAATTCATCTAAGCAGAAATGCGTAATGTAGATAAAAAACAACTTTAATACAGTTTTGCTTGTAGATACCACAGAAGTTAGATGAGAGATCGCACATCAGGAGCTGCCGTCATTGCTTCATATTTAATTTTGAATGTTCCTTCACAAACATAGCATAAAAGTGTTGAAAGTTAAACTGCCACAGCTGAATGTGAAGTCGTTCTCTTTCTAACTTGTGCTTCTGTGATTTGCAGGTATCAGGAGGGTGGGAAGAAGAGCAGACCAGCAAGGCCAGTCTGGTTCCCAACACCAGGGTGCACAGGGTGAAGGGCGACCTGGAGACAAGCGGCCGGAACGGAGACCACCTCGCGAGCGCCGCTTTGAGAAACCTGCTGAGGACAAGCCTGAGGGAAGCGGCGAGTTCACTGCAGAAAAGTGAGCAGCAGAGATGAGTGATAGAGAGCTTTTTTAGACATGCCGGCTGGTGCAGTCATAGGAGCATTTAAAGGACATATGCAGGGTTTGAGGGCTTGCAACTCTTGTTAGGTGAGGCCATGTTTTTTTAGCATAATGTTTATTCACGTGTTTTAAATTACATTTGTTTCTGTCCATCAGGCCTTCTGGAGACAGGCCCCCAAGAGGGCGTGGTGGCGGCCGGGGCGGGCGTGGTGGAAGAGGGCGGGGCATTGGCCGTGGTGATGGCTTTGACTCGCGTGGGAAACGAGACTTTGAGAGACACAGCGGCAGTGACAAATCGTGAGTATGGCCTGAATTGAGATCATAAGTAGAAACTGCTTACCAATGCATGTGTTCTTTGAATGATGATAACTTTAAGTTCTTTAAAGGGGCCCTATTGTGCTTTCATTATTTTCATATTTTGTCGTGTATGTGTATATGTATATGTGTATGTATATATATATATGTGTATATATATATATATATATAATTTGTTACAACAGGAGATGCTCATACTAAACATGGGCAAAGTTTCTAACAATGAGGTTAGCATATGTGCGAGTCATTTCTAAGCTAAAAGATAAGTTTTTTTTTTCTAGGCTTGGCTCTGTATGATGTCAGAAAGATGGATATTCCTAATATAGTCATGTCAGGCACAGCTTTAGCTGTGAGAACACAAATCCCATTCGCCTGCTGTTTAACCCTTTTGTTTATGAGAAGCAGCCAATGAGAAGAAGGATAGTTTAAAGGGGGAGGGGCTAAAATAGCTTGTTTCAGATAGATAATGTGAATCATGCAAAGCTTCTCCAGGAGAATCCAAGAATAAAAACATGGACCCCACGGCTCCTTTTTTAAGTGCTCACGTTTGACTAGACTAGATTCAGTAAGAGTCCAAGAGAGATGGCATCTCAAAGTGTTTCTTTGTTGTCTCAGGCAATAATCAGCAGTTCCCTTAATGAGAATAACTCTGCACTGTGGTCCGAGAGAATTTTGAGAACTCTTACACCGTTGGCCGTCTTGCCTTTCTGTTTTCGCTCCAGCAATTCAAAGAGTGAGGAGAAGCGCAGTGGCAGTGGCTCGCACAACTGGGGCAATGTGAAGGACGAAGTGAGGTGAGTTTTCCCAAACAGACATGTGGCCTGTTTGTCCGAGTGCTGCTGTCAGCAGGATAATGACATGCATGTGATAGTTGTACAGACTCTGTGTAGGCTCTTTTGAAGTGACTCTGCTTTTTGTCACATCACAGGATGCTGCAGTTGGGATATGTTGGCATGTTTCCCCCCTCGCTTTAAGCTTTGAGTGCTGCTGTTCATTTGTGTGGAGGCTTGGACGGCTAATGTTTCAGCTAGAGGCACTTTAACATTATTGATAAGGAGGGCTGTGTGTCTTTGTTCCCAGTGAGGCTGAACAAACCGCTCCTCCTGAGACGACCCCAGAGGGTGAGGAAAACGCGCCTGCTGGCTCCGAGAACAAGTGAGTCCATTTCCCAGTCAGATATTTGGATGTAAAGGAATCTCCCCGGGCAAAGTTAATGTCATCAGGTTGTGTTTTTGTTCACTGTCACAAACCGCATTTCTGCGTTTACATTGCCGTTTATAAAGCTTGAGGGAAAATTTGTTAAATGTTGTCGCTGACCTTTTGGCTTCAGGATTAGAGGGCATGTATAGAGGTAAGAGGATTGGCAAGTTCCCACAGTGTTGTGTGTTCCCGGCATTCCAGAGAGAACGAGGTCGAAGAAGTGAAAAGCGAAGGCCCCAAAGAGATGACCCTGGACGAGTGGAAGGCCATGCAGGACAAGGAGCGCACCAAGGTGGAGTTCAACATCCGTAAGCCCAACGAGGGAGCCGATAGCCAGTGGAAGAAAGGATACGTGCTGCACAAGTCCAAGAGTGAAGATGTGAGTGTGGTAATTTAAAAGCTTTTCTTTGGGGTGGCTGTGGGTCATTTACTAATTGGAAGGTTGGTGGTTCGATCCCTGGCTGCGACAGTCTGGATACCAAAGCATGGGCAAGATACTGAACCCCAAGTTGCCGACATGTTCATCAGCATGTCTAAGCAAATGGTAGATAGAAAGCAGAGTGCTCAAGTAGAGTAGAAGAGTACCATATAAGAACCAGTCCATTTACCTTTGCCTGCAGCTTAGACCTTTTAATTTTAGGCCCCATTTTTGATGTGTTTCGGTCTCCCGTTTACACGGAGAGGCTAGAACCGGTGAAAACTATGTAGGTCCCGTTGTTGTTGTTTTTTTTGCAAAAGCTTGTTTACGCAGCACACGCATGCATGGAGGGACTCAGTAGGACGCGCGTCAAAGATTTGTTCATTATTTACAAAATGGCCAATGTGAGAGGCTTTGTGTGGACTGACAACAAGGTTGGAATGCTGCTGCACACAATACTGAATTAGAAAAGGTCAAAAACACAAGAAAATATCGACTGGGAATCGTGCTAC
>VUQJ01039408.1:0-16659 GCA_015108635.1 Andinoacara biseriatus | reverse complement strand
GACCCATATATATATATATATATATATATATATATATATATATATATATATATATATATATATATATATATATAAAGTGTGTGTGTGTGAGAGAGAGAGAGAGAGAATTTTAATTTCAGCCTTCACTGATAGATGATGACGCTCTTACTGAGTTACTGTTAATACTCAGAGCAGGTCCGGCGCCAGAGCAGGTGGACAGGCAACTAACTTTGACACGGGGGGAGGGGGGGGGCATTAAACTCAAGTCACTTTGATATTTCAATGCAAAATAATAAGAAGCAATAACAATAACAATAACTGAGTCAGTGCTCAGTAATAGTTTCATGACTGAAAAACTGCAGGGCAGTTTTCCAAGTCTTTAATGAATATAAAGTTTTATCATTAAAGGCAAACAAGAAATGTCTGAAGCTTTTTTATATCTTTTCAGTATAGTTTGGAAGGATGAGCCATTTTATATAAAGAACACAGATTTTGTTGGGAAAAATGAAGCCATAAATTGATTTGGAAGAGAGCAACTGGTCGAGCCGAACTGGATCTGGGCCTGATCTGGTCTGAATCTGTGAGCCTTATCTCTTTTGGATCCGTTCTGCCACGCAGCTCGACTCCAACCTGGACATGCTTTGCAGATACCTTTGGGTCAATCCAATTCTGGGTTGATCAACTGAGCCTCATTTATGCAAATATTGAGATTTAGGATGTGAATTTTCAGACACCGTACCCTTCAAAATGTTGACATCATTTAATGACTGAATCTCAATCTATTAACCAATTTCAGCAAAATGTTCAGACTTACAGACTTACTTTAAATTACATTTAGTTCAGGGACTTTATTGCCGTCTCTGTCCTTATAGTGACAACGGAATGACTGTAAGAGCTCATGTTAAGTACAAAAAAATAGCAAACTAACATCTAACTGGGATTTCTGTGTTTGGAAAAGCTTAACTTTCTGCAAGTTAATTCACTCCCCTGTGTGCTCTGATACCGACTGTATGAATGACGAAATTAATCAAAGTGTCTGTCGGCTGGTTCAGGTGGAGCAAGACTCAGAGTTGGATTTAACTCTTTTTCTGGAACAGAAAACCCGGAGCCCTGGTGGATCTGGATGTTTGGATTTCCTGGCTAGGTGCTTTGTTAACTCCAAGACTTTTGGACTTCTTTTTGAACTTTGTGACTCTCTGGACCAGGAAGCATTTAAGCTAGCTTAATGTTTATTCCTGTCTTCTGCGTCCTGCGTTCAGGTCTGCAACAGACACAGTGGTTCATGATATTTTGATTATGAGTCATAATGTTGTATTAATCTAAAGTAGATGATAACTAGTTATATAAACCACACGTCACTGCATGCAAAACACAAGCTACAAAATATACTCAAAACTATTGTTATACAACTCTACAATAATGAATATATGAGTAGTGCCTTCATTGTTTATTTATTTCTTTTTTCATTTTCCTTTCTTTTTTGTTTTTATCCAAATCAAGTCTTTTCATGGTCAGGACTCATCTTGTAACTGGTTCAAGGCTTATAACTCTTTAACTAATTTTCTGAAATGTCAATGGGGAAAATTAATGGGAAATTCACGTCTGGAACCGGACCCCTTAAGAAAAAACAAAAAAAAAGTGGGCAGTCACTGTTGCGCACCGCTGTAAACATTTTAATCTTTTCATCCATTTCGAGCTGTTTTTTTCCCTATCACGAACAGATCACCTTGAATTACCACTACAGACACAAAGTAAAACATGCTGGTACGCGGTGCTTAGGCGGTAGAGCATGCATGTTTCAATTTTCAGGTCAGCAGTTTTATCCCTGGTTCTGGCCTGTCCAGATAGTGAGTTTATGGTTTTTTTTGGCTTGTGTCTTTGTTGTTAGCATTACTTTCTTCTTTGCTCCTGACAGAGAAGTGTCACTTTGTCACTTGAAGCTAAACATATGTTGCGTTTGGCTATATAACTGATGCTCTCATTTTTCTTGGGAGGATAGATGTGTGTAAGCTGCAGAGGCATCACTGAGAAATAGCTGAGGATGGGACTTGGTGGCAGTGTGGGACCAAATATTTTAATTAGATCATGAAAGAAGAGGCAAAACCTGGAGAACGAGATGCTGACAAACCTGCGTACTGATGGCATGCTGACCTCTGCACTTGTTAATTTCAAACAAGGAGACTGTGATCACGATCTACTTCTTATTTCTTCACGAGAGGGTTTGTTTGAGACAGTAGTCCAGAATGAGCCGTGCTGGCAGGGAGAGCTAATCAGTGCCAAAAGTATAGTTATTTTCCTATCAGGAGGCGACAGACAGGTAAAAAACCCTACAGAGTTGAGTGAGCACAGGCAGAGGTCAACAGATGGAGCCTGGCAGGGCAGGAGGAACAAGCTGCACCATTCCCTTCTCAAAGGGAGGCTACCGTAAGTGTCAGCACAAGAAAGTCAGAGTGAGAAAAAGAACAGTAGATGAAACCGGAAGGACATTGGAGGGTCAGAGTTTTTCACCAAATTATGGGATCTTCTGTGACAGGTGTCATAGTTTAAAGGCAGGGAAGGTGACACCAGGTTGCTGGCCTTGTAGCAAAACTGACATGACAGAAGCTTCACATTTTAAAGAAAGCGGCATGAGAGAAACATCAGAAGAAGAAGAATATCCATCTGGATTTCCAAGCATTCACAGTGTTGGATACTGCTGAATCTTTCCTTGATCCATCTACTTTTATAATATATTTGTCTTCTTTCATGCGACATCTTCTCTCCCAGCAGCTCTAACTTGCTTGGTGAAGTCGGTGGTTGAACTCAAGGAGCTAGGATGTAGTTTCTCATATAAGGGTTAGAGCGCCGCGTCAACGGCAATGGAAAGTGATGGCTTAGAATGAGGCAGGCCTATTCGTCAGTTCAAATAATGTTTTGCCCCTAGCAGTCAAGCTGAATGATGTGGAGCAGGAAGGGAATTTGTTGTTGTGAGAGACTGCCATAAAAAATCTGAAAAAACTTAAGTGCTCCTGTGGTTTGGACAGGATCCATCTAAAGGTGGTGTCCTTTAGAAAATAAAACGAAGTACGACACACATCACTGAACAGCATCTGGACTAATCTAGGTCACGAAAGGGCCTTTCTTTTAGATCGTATATATACTTAACATATATATAACATATTGTCTATCATCCCAAATAAGTGTAAATCCCAGCAGAACCTAAGCAGACTTAAATTGTGTGTTTGTGTCTCTTAATTAGCAATAATAGAATATAATATGATAATACCTAACTGCAACATAAATGCAGTGGAGTAAATAGTAAAAATATTTCACCAGTAAAGAGGTTTGGTGGAAGGATAACATAAAGGAGGAAGAGGGAGGGGGGGGGTGATAAAATGCACATAGTTGCAATCCATCACTCAAAGGAACAGACCAATGGCAGCAACAGCAGTTAGAATGAGAATGACAACCAACTGGAGAGAAAGGGGTAAAAAAAGAAAAAAATCGAATAAAAGCAGAGTTATGTGATAATGGGCAACAGCTGTAACAGGTGGGAGCCGGATGCACATGTGCTATTTACCGGCTCCCTCTACAAGAGAGCACAGGGAGAAAATGGGGAGCTAAGAGAGAGGTGGAGATGGAGCTACAGCTACAGTCTTGACACTTGTTATCTCTGACCTAATTTGGTAGATATTTCCACTGCCTGACAACCGGTGATGTTTCAACATATTTCGATGCTGAGGATCAGTCTCAGATCATAGCAGCCTACAGTAGGTGTGCAAAGACAAATCTAGAGTATTTTGTTGTGAAACCAGCACGTAGTTACAAGTTTCAGCATCTTTATGGACTCTCTCAAAATGTTGCACTATGCTGGCAGAAAACACGACTGAGAAATCTTCAATTTCAAGCCACAACGTGTAGCATAGCACTGCACACCTCCCTGTTTGGTCTGCATGTGTTAGCCGGTGTGTAACACGAAAGCTCCAGAGCAAAGTTAATGCTATCAACCATGAATCTGAGGCAGAAAGCTTTATCAACATTTCCTCAGGGTAGCAAGGTCAGATGCATCTTCACCATCCAAAAGATAAATGGATCAGTTTTCCACGCCACATGTTGTTCAGGGCCCAGTCTGCCAGCAGCCACATAAACATAAGCTTCCGGCCCTAAACACAGGGTGTTCGGCCTAGTGAGCCTCGTCAAAATTCAAAGTGTCCCCAAGTTAAGGAGCGGTTTGATGTGATTGATGGACACCGAACGGCACCTTACAATAAATTCATTGGAGTGATCTGCAGACGTTCTCTGGCCTTGCGTGGTTGGATGAATGCGAAGTGTTTATGCTGAGATTTGAGCAGGAACAATTGCAGTATCCGAGGAAATTGCCACCTGAAGTAATTCTGGTTTTGAAAGAGGCAGTAGTGTTTACGAAGCGACAAACTACAGCTACCATGTGACTTTGCACAAATATGCACATTTAAAGCGAGATTTTTTCTTTTTTTTTTTTTTAAATGGGACATACAGTGTGGCTTCATTTTCCTGCCCTGGATCTAAAAGGATATTGGCAAGAATAACCCCTCATGTGTCTATATCCATTTGACTTGTTTTCATTGCAACAGGTGTTACTCACAGATAAAATGTGGAGGGAGAATATGATTTTCGGTTGAAGGATAGACATTTCTTATCTCAGATAACCACTTTACTCCTGTCATAACCTGTCTCTTCCTCTGAGTTCAGCTCTTGTGATTGCGCGTGTGTGGGGGACTCGGTGTTGTTTGACATGCATGCACTCAGGTTGTGTTGTCGTACATATTCACTGTACGACCAGGGTTCTCGAAGTGTGGCCCACAGGCCAGTGGCGGGTCATCGTGACAAAGAAAGATTGCAAAACTGTCTCTTTCTATCCTATAGCAGCTCAGAATTAGACTTTTTTTTCCTTCAATTTCAACACTGTTTTAGTCATTATTGCAGAGTAAGCCTTTGTAATGTTAAAGTTACAGTGTTTAAAATATCACCACTAGATGTCAGTAGAGTGCAGATTGCACTCGGCTGAGGTCTGTTTTCTTACCTCTACTAATTCATATGCTAAGCTAGATGCTATAAGACAAACATGTTTCAGTCAACCAAGAGAGATCAAAAACATTCAAATTAGACTGTAGCCTATAACGGCGGTGGCCGGCTGGTGTGTTGCTGCTAGTTTGTGTAAAAATATATATTTTTGTATGCACTATATTTTAACACATTTGAATAATATTAACACATAGCAATAAACTAGGAAATTTTAAAAGTGAATAAGGTCAGTTAAATATTTTCCGGTATTTTACATTTTTACCCCTGAGTCACCTCAAAAAGTCTGGCCACTGTTCATCTGTAGTGAGTGTACCCAGACAGTAAAATGACCAGGAGTTTTTCCTTATCTGGGTAAGCTGTCAGATCACTGTTTACCTTAGCTGTCAATGCCGGGTGAGAAGCTTCCACCTGTATTTACTCTAGAGGAGCCTGTGAAAGTTTGTGAAAGGAGTCTGATATGAGTTGAGGAGTCAGTGAAGCTCACTCCCGACCAATGACAGCGATGCTGAGGTGAGTTGTTGAGGTGTGTTGTTGGTCCTCTGACAACTCAGTACTGTACAATTTAGGATAGTATCATATTTTACTTATTTATTTTGCTAATGTTTATTTGATGTTTAGTTAAAGGATTACTGTTTTTGGTCCACCATGAGTCTGAGAGTAATGAAATTTCAATCCTGTGTATGTCTTGTACATTTTGTAGATTTGACAATAAAGCCGATTTCGACTTGACTTTGACATCCTGAACTTTTCTGTCAGTAAGCTCTGCTGGTTTTGCCTCTGTTAGCTGCTTTGTTAGCTGGCGTTAGTGAAACTGTCTTTGAAGTGGATTTAACTTTGTTGGACTCTCATGCATTAATCTACTGACAATAAGTAATTGCAACAATACTCAGAATAAATAAGCATGTTTATGCAGTTGTTTTGTGTTAGAGCCCAGACTTCAGTTCAGGAGATGAGACTTGAGGTTAGGAGGAAGAGGATGACATTTTATTAGAGGTTCTTCCTCTCTCTCTCTCCCTCTCTCTCTCTCTTTTGCTTCTTTGGTGAAATTAGAATGCTTCATTTCTTGAGTCTGAAGGTGTAGACTCAAATTTAAATGTTCACATGCAATTATTGTTGAGGGGGATGCCCTTCCCGGCCACTGTATTCAAATATGGCAGGGGAACATGCCCGCTCCAATGGAAAATGCATGGTAATGTATTTTTAATGGATTAATTATACGTTTATGAGAATGCATCAGTTTTTGGGAAGATGTAATTACACACTAATCTATGTATGTTCATGAGTACAGTATCTTTTTTATTTATTCCAAAACCTAATAAAATTGCTCACTGTACCTTTTAAAGATTGTAATGGCACACTCACTAATGACTTGACAATAAAAATATAAACCATCAAAAATAATTAAAATTAAAAAACTATAAACAGTCATCCTCTCTACAAATTACAAACACAAATTGTATTTGATGTTTTGTTTTCTTTCTTGGCACTTAGCCATCAAAACTTTGAGAACAACTGCTCCAAAATGTGCTGCCCAAATGGAAGGGGTTTATTCAATTCTGATTAAAAATCTGATTTATTACAACCCGGTGTTGGTATTGTTAGCTATTACTCTGTACCATCTATACTTTGAAATCTTTCTGTATGGTAGTTGGTCACTTGTTGCTGTGATCTGATAAATGGAGTCATACTGAGGTTGCAGCACTGCACATTCCTGATTATAGTTGATTTTCTAATGACTAAGCTGGTGTCAAATGTTCAAATTATAGCTGGTACAAAGCAGAAGCTAACAATGTCAGCCCCAAAACAGTGTTACCAGATTTCACTGAAAGCAAGTAGCCGCACTTAAAACTCTAACCTCCTCAATCATCATAAAAGTGAGGTCAGATTTATTTATTTTTTAATCCAAGATTAGAAGAAATTTTGGCTTATATACAGTATATGCATATTGTGTGTGTGTGTTTTACAGTGACTCATTTCTGTGTTCTTGAACTCTGTGTGTTTTTTAACACTATCGGTTGCCACCGATTATTTGGATTCACAACTTTTCTGTGAACAGTGCTCCAAGCCACTGAGACCTGGAAGAGAAATGCGTTTCTGAAATCGCAAAATTAAGTGAGGAGCAAAACAGAACATGAAGACGAAGTAACCTCTCAGCAAGATATTCAGAGAGACATGATCCTGCAGGCTGGGCTGTTGGTGTTACTCATAGAAATGTTGGCACTGGTTGCTCTCTGTTTATAAAGCTGGCGGGCCCAGAGCATGGGGTGGAGACTGTGGAGATCTCCGATATTTGGCAAAGTCAACAGCGGTAACAGGAGGATACTTCATCATAGTCACAGTCACTGTCAGGTAGCTGAGACCTTGCCAGCTTTTTCAATTTCTCCTGGCCTCATAGCAATTTGCCAAGTGGTGGAATAGCAGTTGAATTGCAATCTGTGCATAATTTTATTTGTATAACACAGCGGAGGGAGTGACCTAAATAAGGCTGAAGGACACCTGGAGAGAAATAACCAATAATACAGTCAGAGGTGCTGTATTGCATCGCTGCCACTAGAGAAATGTCTCCTAGTTGCTTTGAGGAGGTCACCAGATGGCATGAAAGTCACCTGCCTTTACCTCCGACAAACTGGGAGCCTGTTTAGTGACGGCTGTACTTTGTGGTGTGAAAGAGTTTGAAAGTGTTAGTGTAACTAAACACAACCGTAATCTGACTGTAATGTGTCACTTTTTCTAACAAGGTGTCTGAACAGCACTTCACTTCAGGCTGGATCACTTGAAAATATTACCTGGGTTATTCACTCTTTACATAGTATACTTGCATACATTTAACAGCAGTAACTGTAACAAAGAATAAGAAAAATATATGTTATAGTGAAAAAAAATTGGTATTAAAAAAACAGTACAGTATATGTGAGCACTTAGGGACAAAAGATAGAAAGGGTTGACAGCATCTGACACGAAGAAGAATGCAAATGTGACAAGATGATGTCACGAAAAGGCTAATTAGGGGCTGACAGCATTTAGAGACTTTTTAACCCGGCTTTGGCTAGTTTCCATGGAAAGCAGTCGAAATTCTGTTTCTTTCATTGCAAGTATTTATACTCAGCCAAACTACTCGACTCTTGACTAAAACTCCATAGTTGTAACAGGCAGAATACTGCACTGAGAGTGGAATCAACCACTTCCATCAAATCTTCCACAGATTTAGGAGTTGTTCTCAAATCGTTGAAGTATTTCTTTAAATAGTTTCTATTTTGAAGGTCCTTTTTGTGCCTTAAATTTCCTTGCATTGAATATATAGCTGACACAATTTAGTCTTGTATAAAAGTGAAAAAATGGCTTTTTTTTTGATTTGGGATGAAAGAACCACTACAGCAGCCACATACAGCTATGACTTTCTCCCCCTCTCTCTCTTATTTTATTATTTTTTTCACCATTCTTGTACTTCAAACTGATGCAACAGTACCCTCAGTAATTCAGTCACAGGACAGCCTCAAATTGCACTGTGTCAAGATAGGTGCAGTTCACTGAGAGCATGTCAAACAGCAGTACTGGGCTAATGGATTTCCTGTGTGTCCCGGTGGGTTGTTTCACTATCGACAGGAGAGTGGCTCAAGTCCTGCCATTCACAAACCTGGGAGCTGATAACATGGGGAAGGAGAGCAGACAGTGCCACAGTTCACCTGTCAGTCCAGCTCCTGTTCCAAACGGCTGCTGTTGATTTAACTGATTGGAGACAGGCCCACTTAAACAAAACAGAGTGTGGGCATCCCACTGAGAGTGTTACAGAGACAAAACACGCTGGTATAACTGGCCTCCTGTTTACTCTAACATGGCAGACGTGACCTTTGGTGAGCATTTCAAATAACCAGGGGGACCTGACAGAGGCTAAGCTGAGCTTGGGAGACAAAGTTCCTGCTAGTGTTGACATTACTGGCCATCTGCTTTAACTGGTCAACTGGGAGAGCAGCGCAGAAGCAGGTAGTTAAAAATGTGCAGCTTTAGCTCCTTTTTTAAGGGGCTTCACTAAGAATGTTCTAGTTTTCCTTTTTTTTATTATTATTTTTTTTTTACTGCAAGTGTTTTTTTAGTTTGCTATTGACAGTTACGCAAGTCCAAAATGTTCTCATACAGCCTTTGGAAGATTTTTCAGTCAAGGCTGCAAATAAATTTCAGTCATACTTTGTTGATTATTTTGTTATTTATTAACCAGCAGTAAAATATATCCCAAGCCCAGACTCAATGGGAATGTCCTTGGGCAACAAAATAGTGAAAAGAAAGGCACTGGTTGAAGGATAAATTTTCTCACTCCTCATTTCTGTGTATACAGTGTCAGAGTTCAGTACACACACACACACACACACAGATTTACACTGCTGATTAATGCAATTAGTCTGATAGATACAGCATTATGCATTTCATAGTCTAAAATCCAAATCTGTTGCGATTACTACCACATAAAGCTTCAATATTCTGGCATTTTTTTAATGATTTAACAGCAAGCACTAAACAAGGGAATAATATGCAGCAAAAGTCAAGATACGCTTGCTTGATGTGCTGCTCTGGCTCGTGCAGGATTTTGATTTTAATATTATTAACTACACTACATAATCAGCATGCTAACATAACAGTGTTTAATGTGCTATGAGACTGAGAAATGTTGACCAGGTTTGTCAAGTCAATAATGACATTGGTGTTGTCATCCAACTTCCTAATGAGCAGCGAATAATGTATTCATTATTCACGTCTCACTAAAAACAACAGGATGGCAGTTCTGTAAAATGCGACAGTAGGATGTTCCGTAATTTTGAATGTGAGGAAAATAACAGATTGCAGCTTTAAGACATGTTTTAATCACTGCATTGGATTTCCTGGAAATGTAATTGCACACATTTTCAGAGCCATGTTAGGCTTTCATTTATAGACGGGCTAACTCGTGGTGTGCTTTGTGACTCTGTCTTTTATGGCTGTGTGTAATCAGACTGCGTGCCCTTCTCTTGATTAATAATGGCTGTGATTTCACAAGGTGCTACTGTATCGGGGTGGCTCTTTTCCAAGGTGTCATTTGGCCAAAGAGTATGAACCGGCAGCAGAATGAATGACTGCATATCCCATTACCCCCAGTGCTGGGTATGCATTTTGTCCTCTCTCGTGGAGCCTTACTGAAGGGTATTTCTGAAATAAATAAATATAGTAAAACACCTCAGAGTTCCTTTAGAGCTGAAGGAAATGGTGTGAGATTTCTTTCCAGTGACACCCTGTTGATTTGTGCTCCCCCTCATCCTTAAATGTAAATGAAAGCTTGTGAAATACTGGTGCTATTGCTGGTTGCATAGCTAGCAGCTGGAATAATGTAATGACATGTTAAGATTCAGAGAGAAGAGTTTGAACCAGCAGGATAGAAGAGTGACCTCAGCTCAGCTAAGTGATGGTCTCAGCTCAGCTCCATCTGCCCATTGTGTTTGCCCTTGGCAACCCAACATAGTTGCTGGTGTTGGTGAGTTAATGAGGACTGCGGAAAGGTTAAGTAAACAGGAGGGGCTGGCCTAACAGGAAAATTACTACTGCCATCATCACAGACCGTAGCTGGGCACAGCTCGGGCTGCTCTCATCATTATGTCATTCATCAACTCTGATTTTAATGATGCGTGGGTAATATTGAACTATAGATTACAGCAGCATGCCAGTGGTACATATTGGCACCCCTGGCTGCTAAAATGCTTTGAATTCTAATTGAAGTGCGCATAGCCGAGTTAAGTAAAGAAGTACGGCGCGTTTCTTTTGTTCAGTATTGAAGAGGATGGAAGCAGAGTGAGGGGAAGTGGACGTTTTCAGCCTTGCCATTCCTCGTGATTGTGAACTGCTCCTTGGAACTTCTCCTCAGGACGAACACAGTCTGCCGACTCCCTACATACCATGATGGATGATGGGATTGTTATTCAGCATTCCTAGGCTCCGCTCGGCTGCCAAGCTGCTGTCTCCTCCGATGGCCATTGTTCTCCGGTCGGCTGGAAGAGTCACCTTTATCCGATTGAAATAAATGAGATATACTCAAACTGAGACATTAATTACAAAGTTTATCTCCCGGCTAAAGTACACTAATAAAGGCCTCTAATAAGGCATCCATCATAGCTAGACTCTGTGGATGTGGCTAAGGGCGCTGGCCAGAGGTCACCCGATTTGATGAATGACAGTCTGCATGATGCAACAAAAGATATTACAGATCTCTCCTTTCATACAGTAACCACAGGAAAACACACAGTGACTTGCCCAATGTGAAGCTCAGCATTACTATTATTACTCTTTTCTCACTTTTGAATGTTACCCGTATTTCCAGTTGTGATCAGATACAGTAAATTGTACATTTATAGGTTCAAACCCGGTTGTTATTTTTATGATGCTTTACTCAGTCCTCCAGCCAGTTGTGCTGCTGGGTGTGTTCACCTACAATATGCTTACTTGTCAAAGCAGAAAACCAGCACAACTGTAAGTACTATTTTTGTGTGCTCGCCTGCAGACAATTATGACAAATGTGCACACTGCACTGCCGGCACTCACTGCCGACTGCTGCAGGCCAGGCCAGAAATTGGTCCTTCTGGCTCGAAAGATAAACTCAAACAACCAACAGGACCGAGCGAGTTGTTCACAATTGATTAAGCTTTTCTGTAACCTAACCCTGGGGCAGTAGATGACTCAGAAAGATTCTCAACCATAACATTAGATCATAAAAGTCATTTTTGTCTACATGATCCATTACTGTCAGTAATTGACTTTGAGCTATGTTATCTTGAGCCACCTGCGATCAAACACAATGGCAGAAAGATTTCTCAGTTATTTTATTTAGTCCCCCTTCTGTAAAACAAACTGGACCAAGCAGTGGCTGCAGAGTGCAGTTGTGCAACATCCCCGCGGGGCCTCTTGTAAGACCGAGACGGACAGAATACATGTTGTTTTCAGTCAAATTTTCACATGTATAATGCAAAGTGGCCCTTTAAACACTTGCTAATGGCAGCAGCTCCTTCCTCATGCACAGGATAACATGATTTTGAGACCACGCTATGCATTCAGGAAAGACTCCGTTCATGTTTTGTGCCTCTAAACAACAGTTTCCTTTTAAGCTGGGTGTTAGGGTGAGACCTCTGGATGTTCAAACACTCGGATCATGGGTGAAGTTCAAGGTGATTACACACGTATTTCACAAGAACGCATCAGCGCTGGGCTGACTGGTGTTACAAAAAAAAAAAAGCAAGAAGAGTTCTCCCGCATGAAAATACCTTAAACTGAATTTTTTTTTTCTTTTAAGAATAGAAAGATATTTTTATTTTCTTTGATGTAAGTGAGCGTATAAAGCAGAAGTAAAGGTATTCCTTTAAAGCAGATACCCACAAAGAGGTATGAAAAGAACTTCTTCTTGTACTCTACTAAGTCTTGAAGAGCCATTTTTCTTGTACAAAAAAGCAAATTGTCCATGCAGTGCAATTTTAGTGACCATATTGTAGCTTTTGGCAGCGACTCAGAATGACTGTCTGACATCTCCACTGCTGCTCTGCTCTGCTAAGATTGCACCAGCTGTCTCCTGGTTGCTTTCTAATGTCTTCTTTGTTAACATTTCATCAACTGGATGATAACGGCGTAACTCGAGGGCAAGCTCCCTGCAGCCCTGGACTACAATGGCACAGTGTGCTTAGCAAAGATCTACTGTATGTATGAGTCAAAGAGAAACAGTTACAGAGACAAGGGAATCATAAATCTGCTTGTAATCAATGCATTATTAAATATAATACAGTAGATGTGCAGCAAATTAGCTTTAAATGGCCAGGGCTGAATTTTAAAAGGCATGTAGAGTAAATTAATTCTCATCCGTGTCTTTTATGCTTGATGCAATTAATTGTTACTGCATGTGGGTATACACTGACACGGAATTAGACGGGGCATGAACTGTCAACAAGAAACATAAGGCAATCCTTTTAACATAAAATCAAAACAACTGTGGGTTAAACTTTTAGTCTTTTAATCGTGAAACTGGTGTCCCTGTGCATGGCACACATCATACAGACATAAAAGCCCGCTCATCAGTGGAAATAAATGACCAGCATACTCAAGTGTACTCCTTACAGTATGCAAAGTAGCAGCTTCCTCTCATATGCAAAACATTCCTTTCACTCCTTGAGATCTATTATTCACTTTCTTGCTTGCATATCCAATTACTAAATGAGCTTTTCCTTATTGCAGCAACTCAAAAAAAAAAAAAAAAAAATCCTCATGGACAAAAGTCTGTGGTAGCAATTAGTAACACCAGAGGGTAGCATGGCTTGTCTTCTTGTTGCTCTCATAATGACTCCCTTTGGTGTCATTAACCACCGAGTCTGTGGACTGTGATCTGTGTTGATCATCCAGTTAAATTTACTTGTCTTCATCCAAGTGCAGAATAAGCTACATATTGTATGTGCACAAAATTCCTTTTCGGATAACCACTTCCTGTCTGTAAAAACTGAGTAATTCCCATACTAAAATGCTGCCAGTTAAGGTCTACAGTGTGTTTTGGCATAGAATAAGACAAGAAAAACTGTCTGTATCATGATGATCTCCTACTGCTTAGTTGCACATAATGCATGCTGTGGTTGGTGGTGGGTTTGAAAGTACAGTGCCATATTGTAGACTGAAAATAACATTAGATGTGCTTTTTTCTTTCCGTCACTGCTGCAGAAGTTCACCCCTGCAGGCTGACCAAAGCTCTGTGGTTTGCCCAGGGCAAGCTGTCTCGCTCTTGCCTCTGCAACTCATCTGTCATTGGCCAGACCTAAAGCTGCTGGATCATTGCCTGAAGACTTTTAAAACTCTCTGGCGAGAGGTCATACATTGAATTAGAAAGCCAGTGGGGGAAATATCTTGGTGCTGGAGCAAAAGCAAGTATTAAACTGCATTTCTGAGGCAGGAGAGCCTCAAGCATTGCTAGCCCTGTCAGTGTGGGCCTGGTCTGTCATATGAAGTTGCAGTTTATTCCGGGGGAATACATTTTAAATACCAGGACTGAGTTCGCTGTTAAGCTATGTCCAAAATTTGGTATTGATTTTGTAGTTTTTCACCAAGTTTTTCACAGACATTGTGTTCAGTATATGCACTTTTTAAAAGCATACCATTAAAAAAAATGCTCCTATACAAGCAAAACTTATGCATTGGAGGTTTTACATACAGAATATATTTGCTATAATTAACTTACTCAGTACTGTGACAGTGTGTAAAAGTGATGAACCTAAAAACAATCATCATCTTAATCCAAAGCTCCTCTCACCCTAACATGGAGTTTCGGCTCAATGTTTGACTGTCCGTCCTGCAACTGTTCTATGCTGGTTCACTGTCATCGGTGTTGGTTATGGACACAGCAGGGAGTCCGTTCAGAGAAAAAGTAACTGTACCGAACAGCAAATACAATTAATGACTGGTTGGTGAAAACACAGCATTTAGGAGCTAAATAGCCGCTTATTCCCTCAGGACTTGGTAGAGAACAAAGACAAAGCTAAAAGAGAGTGAATCCTGAGCTCAAATTAATGGTGTTACTGCTCCTGGTGTGTGAATAAGGATTTGCTTGGTTACAAGTTCCTTATATAAACTTTGAAGGTATATCACTGTTCTGTGTACAATAGCCTCAAATTATCACCGGTTTAAATAGCAAAATATTTAAAGTTATCAAAAAATATTAAAAATATGAGTAAACAGTTACTGTGTTCAGGCCTACAGCATGTGTGTTAATATACTTTAGGCCTGCATATAAGTTTTTAATTAATAATTTATTGCAGAGTAAACATTTCTGTCTAACAAGTGCAGTGCAGTAAACATGCACTATTCTCCTTTGAGGTGCAGTGGAGTACAATGTACTGCATCACGATATGGAAATACTGCACATGAACTGTCTACTTAGTACAGTACTCAATAATTACATTCGACCAAGCACACAAAAGAAATGACACAACAGAATAAAAAAACAAGTAGTCTGGAAAAGTAACATGTGACTGAAATGTGGGAAAGCACACGCCTCCACTCCCAGCAGTCTCTCTCCACTTCAAGTACTGAAGTGTTTGTCATTCAGCTTAATAAGGTGGCCTCAACAGGGAACACCACACCAGCAACCTTAGGCTGGAGAGGCTGGGGCTGTAGAGGGTTTATGTTTGGTGTATTGACGGTAAATGGATTTGCATAGGAGCTGTGGGAATTAGTTCTGGAAACAGACAGGAATTTGTCCCAGATTTAAGCCCGTTATTTGGAATTAATGCCTTCAGTTTACGAGCATCTTACCTAAATGTATTAAGGTGTAAAATAAAAGTAAATAAATAAATGAAACCAATTCAGATGATGTTTCTACAATACTGACATCATAGGTTTAGAGGTCCTGAAATGTGCAGTGCAGCAAATAGTGCAACTAAAATATGCATATGGAAGCCCATTTTTAAAGTCGCCACTAATAAACAAAAAAAACCCCGCACAAAAGCAGGTTCATTTACAGAAAGCTGCAAGTATAAAACTGTAGATAAAAACAAAGGACCTTAGAAACAAGAGTGGCTACACTTCTGCAGTGGCAGAAAACAACTCCATTATAGTGACAGCTTTACATTTTGTTCTGTTTAATTATTCATCTCAGCCACTGAATTGTAAACATGTCTTAATCAATCAAGTGACAATGGCTAACAATTCGTAAATATAACTACTGTGGGGGTACTAAGGCCATTAATTATTCAAACTACTCCCCTCTTATTAGTAGGATAACAGTGAGGAGGTCAGTAGAGTTCTCGGTTCAGTTCCTCGGCCCAGCAAACTGACCCTGAAGTTCATCCGCTGCGTTGGATCGCCTGCAGCAAAACTTTAAACTTCAGAAATTAATTTCTCTCACTGAGTTCAAAGCCTCAGTTAGGGCTGAATAAGATGAATCCTGTGGGAAGTATTGTTTTGCATAAGTTGTTATCTTCTAGACTGTGGCACTGCTCTCTCATCTTCTCCTCTCTGTGTTTTTTAGGGCTGTGAGATTGTTTTTGTAATATGATAATGTTTTGTTTGTCTCAAACTTCATATGTGTTGCCCCCTTGCCCACATCTGACTCATAAAAATATTTTTGAACTCAGAATAAATTAAAGATTGCTGAACAAATGTTTTCAGAATCCTTCCCGGTGATAGTCCAGAGTGACTCTGACTGCCAGACTTCACCAAATGGCCAGTCTAGCGGCGAGACCTGCCAGTTATTACTTTAAAGCTGCACCAGAATTCACAGTCTGCACAAACCATACAGGCTTTGAGATTCAGATGACTGCAGAGAGGAAAGAAAGATAGCAGATTGATGTTGACGGGTCTCCAGATACGGACATTTATGACAGTTTACTTCGATGTGGAGCCCTTAGTAAATTATGTGAACAGCCAAACATATGTGATTATTGAATGCCTCATTCCAAAACTTTGGGATTCGGTCTGCTGCTATAGCAGCCTTCACTCTTCTATGCAGGCTTTCTAGGCTGTAGGGATTTGCTTCAGTTCAGCTGCTAGAGCATTAGTGAGGTCAGCCAGTGATGCTGGGTGATAACGTCTGACTTCTAGCTCCAGTTCATCCCAAAACTCTGTGCAGGCCAGTCAAGTTCTTTGACCTGTAGTCAA
>VUQJ01039406.1:1373-15254 GCA_015108635.1 Andinoacara biseriatus | reverse complement strand
CTTTGTCTCTATCTGTGCTGCTTCAGGCCCTGTTCCACTGCTGCCTTCAGGGACAGCAAGCACAGATCTGCTCCTGTAAGAGCCGCCTTCAAACATGATCCAGTCGCAGACCTATAATTACCTACAGTGAAGAGGTGTGGACCTTATTGTTTTTGAAGCCGGGAAACAATCTAACTACACTATTGACCTGTAACTGGGTCAGCCGCCAAACAGTGAATTTCCTTCCCGTTGTTCCCACAACGGCGGAACTTCCCAGCTCTCTGAGTGGAGCCTGAATGGTGGACTGTTGCCCTCTGCCTCCCTGCACTCGTGTGTCCTCTTGGCCTGTAAATCAGACAGATAGATGTAAGCTGATAATGTATTAGGTTCCCAAAGTTTGATACTTAAAAGGATACATTTTCTTGAGGCTTCATTAGCTTCATGTGCTGGAGCAGAAGGAACATGCTTTACAGGAGGAAGTAGGCTTTACTCTAAACATGTAATCTGAGATTCAGCACACTGTTTTCCTCTGGTTTGCAGTTAGACACTGTTCATGCTATGTTTTTGTGCTTCTTTTTGACACACTCTAAATGAATTCCACAGTCTGGTGGCGTGCTTGCAAAACTTTCCATTTGCTTGTATTTGAGAAGAGAAAAAGTACTACCTGACAGTTATTTTAGAGTCTTATTTAATTGATAGTTATCAGGTTTTATCAAGACTTTAAGGCTTCTACTCCTTCAAGCAGACCTGGAAAAGTGTTTCAGAAATGGAGACTCATAAGTTGT
Source organism: Andinoacara biseriatus (assembly GCA_015108635.1). NCBI lineage: Eukaryota > Metazoa > Chordata > Actinopteri > Cichliformes > Cichlidae > Andinoacara > Andinoacara biseriatus. Next base: position 14,490 of record VUQJ01039406.1, on the reverse strand, counting down.
ATCTTTGTGAACAAAATGAGGTTTTGTTTTATGATTTAAAATTTGACTGTGTTGATAGCACTTTCCTGAGGACATTTTTACAATTAGCTTCGTATTCCTACTAGTGACAGTAGAAAATAGCTCCTCCTGCTGTTATCAGCTATAGACGGATGTTTAGCAGAGTTGATTTACAACTTTGCAGTTATGACATTACACATCCTCATTGCACAGATAAGGCAAACAGAGCTGCTTTTGGCTGAAATAAGAGCCCAGTGAGATTTCAAGCACACTTGCTTTCCCTCATTATTAATGAAGTGTTTAAGTAACTGATTTTCCTCTTAAAACTCACTTGGAAGTATTAGAATTGCTGTACATGTGTCACTGCTTCTTTTCAGCATTGATTGGCGTCAAGCACAACGGGGTGTGCTTGATGTGTCATAATGTTGTGATTGGCATATTTGAACCTCCCACTGAAAACTGTTTCGAAAGACTGCGGTTAGAAGAAAAGTGTGGGAGAAGACAAAACACGGCTGTCATGAGCTAACACTTTGAAGCTCTCATGACTGTTGTGTTCACTTTTGTCTGCTTCTACTTCCTCCACACAGCTGGATAATGGGTGGAGAAGTGGGATTCTAGAAAAGGGTTTTCCAGATCAATACTTGCAGTGAAGTGAAAGAAAGATGACTGCAGTGTGCCTTGACTGCTCTGAAAGGTCCACAGTGGCTAGTAATGAAGTGTGGATGCTTTTGCCAGTTTCCAAGTATGAGTACAACCTACTATCACGTTTGATGTGATGATGTGATGGTACACTAAATATAAAGTACCTGGCAGCATAAGTAGAATTTAACTGCCCCTGTGGAACTCCAGAATTAACCTTGGTGTGTGAAGAAGACTCACAATTCACAAATCAAACTACTCTACTGTTGTACCTTTAATACCTATGATATGCTCTAATGTACTAAAATATTATGGTCATCAGTATTGAAGGCTGCAGGATGATCATCTGTCAGAGGTCATAAGAAGATCATTTATAACCTTCACTGCTGCTTCAAATAAACCATTCTCCTGCACATGGTCAGTTAACTCTTTTGACAACTACTCTTTCTAGAATTTTTTAAATTAAAGTAAGGTTGGAGATTGGTCTATAATTGGCTAAGACAGTTGGGTCACTTAACAGCTTTTTAAGTAAATCTCTTAAATTGATGAATCTGTGTTTTGATCAGCTTTGCACTTTACAAACTAACAAGCTGTCTTAGCTGCTCCCTCTGTAAGACTGCCCTCCTTTTAATGCAGTGTTGTAATTGGCTGCCCTCACAGAGAGACTTGTACGGCAGGAGGGGCTTCTGTGCATTTAGGGTATTCACAGTGATTACTTGTACATGTAGTGAGGTCATAATTTGGAAAAAGAAATGTAAGGCAAAGATTTAAGTGCTTAGTTATTCTGTAGCAGTTTCCTACTCTTCATGTTCAGTTTAACCTTTATATTTCATAATTTTCCAAGAGCATATTGTTCAAAAGCTGTAAAACATAAGAAATCAGCAGCATCGCTACTGACCATGGCTCACAAGTGTGCTTCTGTTGTCTTTCAGTGGTTCACTTGGGTTAAGCAACAAGTAACAACTCTGTCAGATTTATGTCGTAATTAACAAAGAGTGCGCAGCCCTTTAGCTCGGTCTTTATCGTGCAGTGGGATTCGACTGTTCTGCAGAGCTGCCTATCTGTATGTGAAGATGTGTGTCCTCACCAGACTGCTTTTCAGCCCCTCTCTTTTCTGTAAAAAGTGAATGTTGATGTTGAGATCAGTTGGATAGACTGTTTTTCTCAGTAGTCAGAGGTGGTTTCCTCCCTCTGCTACTCTTTTATTAAGGAGCTTTGTGGGGAGGAGGGCTTTTGAAATGAATGCTGTCCGTTCTCATTGAAGATCTCTGAAACTTTGTTTTGAAAGCTCTCAGGCATAATGAAAAAGACGACCTCAAATGTCTGATGGATGTCTTGTAGAGAAAATTTTAATAGACCACATTCGCTCCTTTTCTGTCTCTTGGACAGGCTTTTTTCTTTTCACTGAATGTTAACAAAACAAAGATACAAATCATAACAGTGAAGAATTACTTCAGAGTATTGTCTATTCAAAGAGAGGCTCTTTGTGCATCTTTATTCTTTTACAGAATCACATTGAGAGAGCATTGTTTTCTTATCAGATTCTTTCCTTCCTTTCTTTGTTTCACTTCAGAAGATGTTCAAAATGAAGGCGGTTTGCTGCCAAGACTGACTCCCCCCGCGCGCTGAACAGAACAAACAGACCTGGCATCATACGAATGGCCCAGGGAAGCCACCAGATTGACACTCAGGTTTTGCATGACCTGCGCCAAAAGTTCCCTGAAGTCCCAGAGGGTGTTGTCTCCCAGTGTGTTCTGCAGGTAAGGACCTTATAAAACCTCTGAAGTTGTAAGTATAAGAAAGAAGGGCTAGGAAATATGTAAGAGTTGTGAAAATGAATTTTACATTACTAGTTTTGTTTCCCTTTGTCACTTGGTTTTGTATTAACTGTCAGTGCCTCAGTACTGGTGTCTTAGTAGCAAGTGCAACAAAGAAAACCCCACAAACTGAGAGACCTGCTGAATAAGATAAAGCAGTTTCCATACCATGTTTCATATATTAGAATGGTGCATGAGAGCGATGGTGCCATATAATTACACAAGAAAACAAGCTCAACACCCTTTGTTACAGCTTTGATCCCAACATACAATTTTGCAGTAGCTGTGTTGTTGTAGGTCTAGGTGTTGTTTGTCATTTTGAATAGCAAGTTAACTGTAGTTTTATGACATGTTAACTTTTAGGTTATGTTTATTAGGGGAAAAAACTTTAGCATTATGCTTTAAATGGGAAGCTCATATGAGCAAAAAAAAAAAGACCTTGAACAATATAAATAAAAAATACAAAAAACTGTTAGTCTAGTACAAACAAATGAAATTTCTCAGTAAAGCTCAGTGTGAGCCTTTAGTGCACACATTAGTTTCACCTTTCTTTGCTCTCAGTCTCACCGTGAGTTCACCTGCTCACACACAGAGTGGAGCTTGTAAGAGAGGGTGAAGTTAAATAATAATTTATGGAGTGCAGAACATCATGTGAGTGCAGTGAGAGAGAGAACATCATCATCTGAACATCTTAATGTTTCAGCTCACTTGATCATATTTCAAGTCAAAAGCTTTTGTAATCACACTAACTGTTGACACAGCAGGTGTGAAGTACCTTTGCTTTCAAACGTGTTACTGACAGTGTTGCTGACATATGTTATAAACAGAGAACTGAACTGAATAGATTGTCTCACTGTCACAGATGCATGATCCAGTTTCATGATCAGACCAGTATTTGATTCAGATATTGGATAAGGGGGGCATCCCTAGGATGCTTTAGTTTTATTCCAGTGTCACTTTTTTGTCTTTAGGCTGACTTAAGATAAAACTGTTCTTGTAAGGGAGTAAACATAAAGCATAAATATATATGCGTCTCTTCTCTCTCTTTCCTGCAGAATAACAACAATTTAGACGCCTGCTGTGAATACTTGTCCCAGGTCAGTCCGGGCTACCTGTACAGTGAAGAAGGGAACCTCAGCTTTTCGGACGACCCCAGCATCACCAGGCTCCGTAATCACATGACCCAGCTGAACCTGGACCTGCAGCCTCAGAATGTGCATGTGGCCCCGGTTCGGGACGGCCTGAGAATGAATGGCAGCCGGACTCTGGCCCACAGCCTGAGTGAAGGGCCCCTCCCTGCAGGCCAGGCCACTAACAGTGACTTCTTTCAGCAGGAGCCCCAGTCAGCCCCAGTGCAGGTGCCCTCTACTTTCAATGTATTTGGGGTGATGGAGCCCACGCGTAAACCGCAGCCTCCACAGCACCTTGGACTCTACCCTCTGGGTGTCAAAGGAACAACTATGGGTGTGCAGCAGACACCACGCTTCAACCCAATCACCGTAACGCTAGCCCCTAACATCCAGACAGGCCGCAACACCCCTACTTCTTTGCACATACATGGTGGGCCACAGTCGGGCCTAAGCAGTCCACAGGGTAACTCAATCTACATCCGGCCCTACCTTAGCCAGTCCGGTACGACGCGGCAAAACCAGCAGCAGGGAGGCAGGGCTCAGTACAGTCCGACCTCCCAGCCTCAGCAGCAGATCTACCAGATCTCACATCCTTCCTCCCTGTCCAGCTCTTGGTCCGGCTCTCAGCACTCTTCCTCCTCTTCTCATACCTCACAGCCCCAGACCCAGGGCCATCAAACCTCTCACGTCTACATGCCCATCAGCTCCCCTACAAATCCCCAGCCACCCTCCTCTCTTCTTACTGGAAGCCAGGCCTCTTCCTCTGGTGTCTCCTCATGCTCCTCCTCCTCTTCCTCCTCTTCAGTTATGCCCGGCTCCCTGTCTACTATCAGCCAGTACAACATCCAGAACATCTCCACCGGCCCAAGAAAGAATCAGATAGAGATCAAACTTGAGTCTCCCCAAAGGAGCAATTCCACAACTGCCGTGCTGCGGACGAGCAGCGGGCCCCGCTCATCCTCCGCATCCTCCTGCCCTTCCTCTTCCTCCTCATCTGCTGGGGCAGCTTCTGTCCCTGCCACCCCTCTGGCAATCGGAGGCCCGGGTCCCACTGTTTACATCTCTACTGCTGCTACCACTCCCTCTGAGGAAGTCATTGTTGCCTCAGCCGGCTCTCGCCCCCAGCCCAAGTTGGGTAGGAACCCTCACACACTCTTCATCTCAACAAACCCTTCCTTACAGGGTCCCCCAGGGGCCAGGAACATAGGGGGACAAGTGAGCATGGGCCCTGCCTACATCCACCATCATCCACCTAAGTCCCGTGCCTCTGTGGGAGGAGGGGGCACAGCTTCTTCCCCACGTGTGGTGGTCACTCAGCCTAACACCAAATACACTTTTAAAATCACCGTGTCTCCTAACAAACCCCCAGCTGTGTCCCCTGGAGTCGTGTCCCCAACTTTTGAGCCTAACAATCTCCTCAGCTTACCCTCAGACCACCACTTCGCAGAGCCAGACCCCCTGCATCTCTCAGACCCACTATCGCCACACCGGGAGAGACCAAGTGAGCCTCGCCGACTTAGCATGGGCTCTGATGATGCAGCATACACACAAGGTGAGTAATGCTGAGTCTCATCACTGTGATAGAATAATGCAGCAGGAAGTATTTACACAGGAAATTGTTGGTCAGGAGTATATAATAAAAAAAAATCTTCAATAAAGAGGATTAACTTTTTTAATTGCTTATTACAGTGCTGTCATCATAGTATTGCAGGAAGCAGATCTGCCTGCAAGTTTTGAAAATACATACATTAGATATTGAGTTCTTCTGATGTCTGTTGAATCTATAGTTTTGGACTGAACAGAGAAGAATCCTCCTGCCCTATGAAGCCTCCTTCATATAGCCCTCTAAAACCTTGTTAGAAACTGCTTCACACTTGATTGGCTGTGCAGCCAAGGTCAAGTGGGTGAACAGTGCATGTCTTCTACAATCCTCCTGTACATAGTGATGAGGCCAAAAGTTCTTGTTTGAGTCATGTTTTAATAACAAATAGTATATAGGTTTTTCCTACTCACAGTATGCCCAAATGCTTTTTCCACTGCTTTCTGCCAAGAAAGTCATTTTACTATAAAGTTTACTGTGATTTTTAAAGGTTTTTTTTCTTTTTCGTAAGATCCACTGTAATGTTTTTCTTGAGCCAAACTACATGTGCTTGCCGTCACTATTGTTCAGCCATGGCCATAACCGTGTTGTGTTCATATCCAAAAAGTAGTGGAAGAGCAAAGGCGACTCGCTGAGCGGGGGCCGGTTGTGATTATGACCGTAGCGTGAGTCGTCCACACACAATGCTGCATTTGCTCCATCAGCCCCTGAGACTAGCAGATTCTGTTGTCTGAGTCAAACGTGTCAGAGCACACGGCTGTTTCCTTTTTTGGGCTTTTGACTGTATTATGAGTGAGTCACCGGCTATGGCTCCTGCACTGTGGTGACTATCACCAAGAGGGGCTTCACACCAGGCATACTGCCTCTGCTATTGACCCTCATCAGTGCAGTTTTCCCTCACTTTATCCATGCTGGTTTGGGGAAAAGTGTGTTATTCCCTACTGCTGTGCTTGGCAGAGTCACTTTAGAAGCTGGTGTTTTGCAGACACACCTGTCACCTCATAACTTTTAGCTGAACATTACCGTGTTGATCATTACCAGTCATTAGGAATGTATGTGTTTTTGTTTGGCAGCAGAATAACATTATTATTATTATTATTGCATAACAACTGTTAAACAGTTGGTTCTGATTGGTGAGTGAATACCTGCTTCAGTCACTACCTTGTGGGTGACATAGTAGTTAACTTTTATATAACTCTTGATAACCTCTGGGACTGAAAGATAAAACCAACGTGGAAGTAGCCACTTGAGGCTGCCTCCAAAAGCGAGTCAGCCCCCATAGACTCCCATGTAAGAACAGCCAGCTTTTTGTACATGGTAAATCATCCATCTTTAATCTTGAATTGATCACCTTGATTGGCAGCTGTAAGCTGATAGCTGTCTGTTAGGCTGCACTTGTGTTTATTCAAGTGAATTGAACCGCTTTTGGTACCTTTTTGGAGCGTTAATACAATTATCTAATAGATAATAAGATCTTCTGTGTGGTACAGAGCTGTGCTTCAGTTTTGATGAGGGGAAATTCTGTTTACTCTGTTACTGAGAAGATATGTTCTTCTGTATTGGCTTCACTTCAGCAGACGTTTTTATGTAGCACTGTCCATCAGCTGTAAAGCCGCTAAATGTGTGGTGACACATACAGAACGGGGGGGGGGACACACACACAGAGAGAGACGCTACAGTTTAGTTATCACTTCCGTGTGTGTATGAGTGGATGTTTGCCACAGTTTACCTCTGCAGTGCATGCTGGACATGTGTCAAAACGCCTTCCCGCCAAGTTGCTTTTCATTTTTGGGAAGTGGATGAAGTCGCAGGCAGAGAATAACGAATCAGTGTTTTGACTTAATACAATTCAACTTGTTTAGCTGATAACCTCTCACTCATATCCGCTGAATCAGGTAAGATAATGGAATCACTACTGAAGTACCCAGTAGGCAGGCCATCGTGCTATAACTCCTCAGTGTGCAGTAGCATGTGTTTGTGTATTGCAGGAGAGGGAGAATTGTTTGTCGTGGAGAGCCTCTGTAGGAGGTGTTCCCACCTGTCAAAGTGCAAGAACTATAATGAATTATGGGAAATGTACTGCAGAGACTTGAGTCCATTATGTGCATGCTTAAGGCAGAAGTTGCCTGCAGCAGTTTGCTAACAAGGATAAGTCTCATCTCCTCGTGTTACCACAATAGGTGATGAAAGGCAGCAGTGAGCAGTCTAATGTGGCTTCCCTGTCTCTCCTTACACAGGGTTGTCTTTATGCAAAGAGAATTATCTAAACTGGTTTGACAGTTGTGTGCAGTTTGTGGTGCATTTGAAAATGTGTTACTTTATACCCTGAAAACACAGTGCTGCCTCAACGGCTTGTTGACAGCATTGTTTTGTTTTTGTTTTTTTTAAGTGGGAGTTTTTCTTGAATTATTCATGAATTTAACCCCCTTCCTTTGTTACACATCAGGGTAAATTATGTTGTCATTAAAGATTACTAAATCAGCAAATATATCTCAGAGAGCTATATTTGAGCTATAATGAGCGCCCTTTGCATTTGTCTCTCTTTTTTTTAGCGTTGTTGGTGCATCAGAAGGCACGAATGGAAAGGCTGTGGCACGAGTTGGAGATGAAGAAGAAGAAGCTGGAGAAACTAAAAGAGGAAGTCAATGAAATGGAGAATGACCTGACCAGGAGACGTCTAGAGAGATCCAACTCCGCCTCGCAGATTCCCTCTGTAAGGAGAATTCCTTTGTTTAAAAGAAATTGTCTGTCGTGTGTGGGTTTTTTTGATGGGGGTGTCTTTTTGCAGGGAATTTTGATATAACATTTGAAAGAAAAAATAGCCTTAAATAATATATTTGGTGATCCACTGATAAAGTGGAGCTGGTGTTGCTTGCTGGTGTTGCGGGACGCAACTGAGGCTAAAGATTACTCAGCAGACTGTGAGAGGCAACCAGGAAAGTAAGGGAAGGTTAATATCCTTCAGAAACTGCTGCTTAACAGACTGCCATATCAGCTTCACTGCTCATTGCAAAATTTCCTCATTTGTTGTTTCGATAATGGTGGTGGAGAGCAGTGTCTAACACATCAGTGCAAAATATCTCATAGATGGAGATCTCATAGCTAAAACCAGCCTGAATATGTTTGAAAAGGAAAATGTCAAAAGTCTCCCAACCAACACTTTTTACTGGTAGACCCATGAATAACTGTGTTTATTATGATTGTCTTAGCAGCTGACTTGAAAATAAATGAGCTAAAGAATCAGCAGAGAAATCCCATAACTGGAAACAAATGTATTTCTGGTTATTATTGATGGATAAAAGGCTGAATAGACAAAACCATATTATCTGGGTCATATTGCCACTCACATCAGTGCTCCTACACCCTGAAAGTATGTTGATTACAGGGTCCGCTTGTGATTTGGCTGATAGCGCTCTGCATTTTCAGACTGACAGAGCACACAGTTTATGTCTGATTCACTTTGCAGTACAGTTTGGAGCCGTGCGGCTGCTTTCAGAGAAAAGAAAACGGCTCCCTTTTTATTTTCTGCACAGCTTACCATCACTGTTACATTTTAAGCTATGACTTTGTTGAAACGTTGCGGGTTCAGATAGAGTGGTGCTTTCCGCTTTGTGTCAAGTCAGCTGTTTTGTCGGCTTGAGAGGGAGAGAGAGAGAGGGAGAAAGCAGCTGCGGATGGTTAATTGGCTGGTGTTGCTGAGCTCAGTAGCTCCTTGGTTCGGTGTTGTTTACTGAGGTGAGCCAGCTCTGGAGAGTGGAACAGCTTTCCTCATGACGCGGTCACAGATCTGCTACACTGACTCCAAGCTGCCTGCATTGAAGCTGCATGTCTGAAGCCTTTCTCTCTCTTTCTCTTTCAGATTGATGAAATGAAGCAGTTGCGATCCCAAAACAGGTCACTGCAGATTGATATAGACTGCCTCAGCAAAGAAATTGATCTCCTTCAAACAAAAGGTATGAGTCTGGCTCTCTGCCTCTGATATATTTGTATCTACATGTATTTTCAGATTATGAAATCAACAGTAAGTCATTAAATGAGGCAAGTTGGATCAGATTGAGACCTGGCAACAGTAGCACATCGCTCTGGCCTGCTCACATCCTCTCGGCACATGCAGCCAAAGTGCTGCCATTGTGCTGCTAACTACCAGTTCTTCCTGAATTGCATCCTGTTGCTGGTTGGTAACAAGGGATTTATTGGCCCCCTGGCAGCCCTCCATTACCGACAGATACTGCCACTGGCTAACAGGTCTGCACAGGTGAAGAGGAAAGAATATATAATGCTCACACACTTGGGATAGCCTGGGATTTAAATCTGGGGTCACAGAACCACTTTTTTAATGTACTACTTCAGGCCAAGACAGGTTGATTATTTTATTTTTAATGCCAGTTACATTTTTGGCTCCCAACACACCAATTCCCTTAACAGCAGAGATTTAACTTCTCCCTAAAATTTTGAACTCACTCGCTGTCAGTGCAAATAGACCTCAGATGACTTCTGTTAACAATCTATCTAGAGGAAGTTAGAGTCACAGAGTTACCGTAAGTAAACCGGTGGAACCTGTGCAGTCAGCTTCAGCGTTTTGTTGCTCGCCCGATGGCTGCCATGCAGGTCTGCCAAGGCGGGCAAGTTTGTGGCTGCCTGGGGCTCTTTACCCCCAACTGCAACCACAGACATCTCACAGTTGAGGCAGGCTCTATGGTCAACAAAACAATGCATAGTTAGTGCTGTCAAGTAAATGAATAATCGTGTTAAATAAACAAGATCACAGTATTAGCCACAATGACGACTATGATTTTAGGGTAGGTACTACAGCGCGAAAGGAACCTAGAGTGACAGACGTGTCTGAGCTATATATCATAAATATTCAAACTCCCTCTCCCTGGACTCGCTGTTTTCTCTCAGGTGCTCATCAGACAGTCCAGAATAAATGGAACCCTGCTGGTCTGTTACCTCAAAAATTTAATAATTTTGTTCCACAGTTTTCAGTAAAATAGGTGTGTTACTTATGTGGTATTGATTGTAGTAGAATGTTGAAGTATTAGGAACAATACCACAAGGCATTTAACAGTATGTACCATTTTGATTTACCACCTCAGACAGGATTTCTAGCAGCTACCACAGCCAGCTGCTGCTTCTACAGATTGTTGTTGTTTTGATCTAACTATGATCAATGCTCATGTTAATTACTGTTTGGAAACTGCTGCCATCAAGGTTCGTGTGCCATGTTGTAACTTCCTACCAAACAGCATTCATTAGTAAAATTTTAGCATTTTATCGGTGGGAAAAAAGTTATCTTAGTATTGTTTGATTTGAATTCAGCCATATAATCCATACTACATTTGCAAAAACCTTTTTGTCCTGAAGCAGATATAAATAAGTATTTTAGCTGTTTAGCTCCATTCACACCATCTCTAGATGGATTATTATAATGTTTCTAAAACAGCAGGATCAATAGGATGTGCGGTGACTCTCCCTGCATCACCTTTGGTCTACACTAGACATTTGCATACATTTTTAAAAAAATATCCAGATCTGGAACAAACACATGTAAATATCTGGTTTGTTAGCAACCGTTAGTTCTAAAAATAGAACAAAACAGCTCCTGGGGCTTAACAAGTTTTCTGGCTGAAATCTGGCCTCTCCAGCTCATTGTTGTCATGAAACACAAAACAAGCACACAGCTTTGATCAAGGCATCCTCCATCTTTTTGTTGTAGCTATTCCTATGCCAAGCTGCAGCTGGATATTATGTCATATTAGAGATCTTACTGGTGGGGTGAATGCAAACAGAAACAGACAGTGAAGTTAATGTTCTCAGGGGAGCACCCCAGCACGGGAAGCCCCTAGATCTCTGTAGTGTGAAAGTACCTATTGTATATCACACCTTTGCATTACTGTCCTTTTAAGATGCATCCAGTCTGCTAAACACATGGTTTCACTCTCTCCTTCTGTGTACAGGACCACACTTTAATCCCAGTGTAATCCATAACTTTTACGACAACATTGGATTCCTCGGTCCTGTCCCACCCAAACCCAAAGGTACTTTATCTGTTGGTAAGTTTAGAACTGACTGCATGCTCGTGTCTGACATTTCTCATTTCACTGCACACTTCCGTTGGATTTATTTTATTTGTATCAGCCCCTATGTTGTCAGGAATCAGTGCACTTTTGTATTTCATTTTGCATCTTGTCTCCTCGTGTTTACTGTTCTAAGCCGCACAATATTTCACTGATCGGTCTAACACTACGCATCCATCACTGGGCCACACAGGAGAGGATGTACATACAGTTTGATGTCACAGAGGAGTGCTTCAGGTTCTTCCCCTTCCTGTGTCCATCAACTATGAACCCTTATTTGCATGCTCCACAAATTTCTAAGCCCATGTGATGCATGTTCAGATAGCATATCCTCTTTATTTGATTTGCTTCTCTCATAATTAGAGATGCAACATTTGTGAAATTCCAGGCCAACGTTGATACTTTTTTTAAAAAAATTATTATTCGTCCTTTGTTAGAGGGTAGTGGACACACATTTACCATTACAATGATAACAGTCAGCAGGACCTATATTGGCATGTCAGCGCATTGCCAGAGGTGATCAGCTGCAAATTAATCTCATGGAAACTAAATGTGTGTAAAGTTTTATGCTTACACAACACTGAAGGGAGAAAAATGAAGGAGGTGCCAGTTTTTCCACTTGTGAGCCCTAAAACTAAACACTAGTGTGGTATAGAGACTCGGTGTCTGAGTTAGAATCAAGTGGGAGGCTGTTTTTATTTCAGTTTGAAAAATTGAGGTCTGAAGAGGCCGGCCCCATATTCATCCTCTGATTTGCATGTTGTGGAAACGTGGACCAAACAGCTTTGTGGAGACTGTTCTGTGTCCCTGATACAGCAGAGCTGCTGTTGTTGGTCTCACAGCAGTTCTTGAAATACTCAGGAAATTAAATCAAATGATACCTGTTATATCACTGTTCATCTGTTGATTTATGGCCTTGTATGAGAAGTGACATTTTCTCAGGTTTAACATGAAGAGCTCCACACTTGGAGGCTGAGTTACATCTTTTTTAAAATATGTCTCTGAATTGTCCCCTCTGTGGAAAACAAGAACAAAACATTATTCAACTAAAATTATGTTCAGGTCAGGTTGACTGAAACAAAAACCAGGACATTTCATGTCAATGAACACAAACAATCAGTGTTTTCATGACTATTTCACATGTGGCCGTGAGGCTCACAGTAGACTGCACTCCACTTTCCTAAGAAGGTCCTGGGGTTAAACCCTTCTGTGCTCGTTCCGTGGTTTCTCCCGTTCTAAAACATGGAAAGTTCCATGAAACTCAGACTGAATCGATTCTTAATGTCAAGAGTTTCATGTACAGGTTAGATAAAGTTTAGTTTTTTGTTTTTTAATTCCTAGCTAGTTAACTGGTTTATTGTAATCTGTCACCAAGACACACTCACGTACAGAAGGGAGGCGCATACACACACACACACACACACACACACACACACACACAGTAAAAATAATGTAATGCAACTCTCCTGTCCCACACTTGACACCTCCCCTTTCTCCTCCTCCCTTTCTCGCTCTCAGACACGGGCGGTAAGAGTGTGAAGCCCATCACAGACCAGGAGGACGAGGGGACGCAGTGGAGCTGCACAGCCTGCACCTTCCTCAACCACCCCGCCCTCATCCGCTGTGAACAGTGCGATTTCCCGCGGAACTTCTGAGCCAGCACGGCTGCGACGCGCCGCCCCTTCCTCTGCCCGGCTGTCTTCTAGCAGACTGGAACAGACAAGGGCTCTGTCTGTTACTTTTTGCCCTAGATATATGAAAACCGGGACAGGGTGTAGTCACCATACATTGTGCAGCCCGTTTTTCCTTTTTTTTTTTTTTTTTTTTTTTTTTTCTGTTTTTCTTTTTTTTTGTGTT
>VUQJ01039403.1:2598-17609 GCA_015108635.1 Andinoacara biseriatus | reverse complement strand
GCAGTAACCAGTTGTCAGCCATTAACCTGCGATCCAAACAACCAATTTAAATACAGTCAGTACTCCAGAAACAAGAGAGCTGGGATGGGACATTTTGAACTTTAGTCAAAAAATAATGACATTATAAAAGTGTGCTTTGGAGCATGTGAGTAACAAGAGTTTGTACAATGTTGTCAGGGACTCAGTAAACTGTATAATTATGTCTAATTTTAATCCTATTTTGTTTATATTTGAAACTAATTGTGTTTGATGCACAAATATCACTTTAACACTGAAGAAAGCTTAAAACATCAAAAAAGACCGATGATTTCTTCTCTGATTTATAGGCAGATTTATTGATCTAATGGCATCTGTGCTAATATTGTTCCTGGAAAGAGTTAGTCATGCCAAAACTTAGTACGTGTTCCATGACCACTGAACGTGTTCAAATCTGACTGAGTTATGAGTTGGAAATGGAGCGCAACCGCTGATGTAAATTGCAGCACTCGAACACTGAGGCTCTCAAAGTATTTGCCTGCATGAGGTGTGTGCCACAGCTCACTGATGTGAATGGATGTTGATAACAAGTCAAATCAGCAGGCCAGACTAAAATAACAAACTTTGAACCTTGTCATGAGCCCGCCGTTTCAACTTTCTAACTATATTTGCCTCTCTGTTCATGGATGCAAAGCATGGGCCGCATAGCTGACACAATAAATAAAATCCATCCATTCATTATCTTCCACTTATCCGGGGCCAGGTCGCGTGGGCAGGAGCCTAAGCTTCCCTCTCCCCAGCCACTTCCACCAGCTCATCAGGAGGGACCCCAAGGTGTTCCTAGGCCAGCCGAGAGATGTAATCTCTCCAGCGTGTCCTGGGTCTACCTCCCGGTGGGACATGCCCGGAACACCTCACCCAAGAGGCGGCCAGGAGGCATCCTAGCCAGATGCCCAAACCACTTCAAATGGCTCCTTTCGATGTGGAAGAGCAGCGACTCTACTCTGAGCACCTCCTAGATGGCCGCACTCCTCACCTTATCTCTAAGGTAGAGGCCAGCCACCCTTTGAAGGAAACTCATTTCTGCCCATGGTGCCCGGCCGGGTGCAGGCCGAAGAAGCTACAGTACATGGGCCCGCCAACTTTTTTCCTGCAGGTTTTAGATGTGTCTCTGCTTCATCACACCTGAGTCAAATATAGAAGTCATTAGCAGGACTCTGGAGTACTTTACTGCAAACTCAGGAGGTAATTCAACCATTTGATTCAGGTGTGTTAGATCAAGGATACATCTAAAACCTGCAGGACACCGGCTCTCGAGGCCTGGATGCGAGTATCCCTGACCTATGCAGTTCTAGAAGAATGGTCCCAAAATCCTCTTGAACATTGTGCAGATTTGATGTGCAACGAGTTTAAATGCTTAGCGAGTTTTTTTTTTTGTTTGTTTGTTTTTCAGCAGTTAAATTCACTGTTAAAAAAAAAAAAGTTCAGAAAACTCAAAATCTCAAATTAACTTGATTCAATACATTTTTGAGTTTCCCCTCAACTTTTAAACCAAGAATTACACATTTAGACATAAGTTCTGGCAACTTGAGTTTTCTTGATCAACTAATCAAAAACATTCTACTTCCATGTATTTCATTCATTCAAGTTTCCTTAGTTTTTAAAATAAAGATTCAAAAGCATTTTATAATAACAATTATCAGCTGACAAGATGTGTATGCTGTTCAATTGTTCTAACAAATCTGAAATGCCCACAATATCACATCACAGTTCTTCCCATATGGTGATGCACACGTGTGTCAACAAGTGAAATGCAAATACATGATCAAGTGATCAGGCCTGTGGTATTAAGACTTTCTGTGTTTTCTTCTTATCTTCTAATTTCCCTCTAAATAAATATTGACATATCAAAAAACTGTGGCCCAACAGTCGAGGTATTAACTTTTGTTTTGGAAAATTGTTACTCCCCAGCATTGTAGAAATTAATAATGACACAAATTTGTTTTGCAAAGGCAAAGAGGACATGCATACTGAAAGCTAAAGTGCATACTAAAAGCATGTATTCAGATTCCTCAGGTTAACATACTTATAAACCTCTGCAGTAGTTTTCTGTGTAACTTGTTATACAGCTCAGAAAAAATGTGTTCGGGTAACTGTGCGGTGAAGCTTGTTGGAATGGCTTCCACTTGCTCCCAGTGGCAAATCTGAGCCAAATACATTTGAAAACAACAATTGTTAGTTGTCACTTTTACAGTGTGACATGTTCAATTGAACAAACAAAATTAAAAAACAAAACACTGCATATGAACTTTCATAAAACAACTAATGATCACAAACACAACTTTCCCCCCGTACCCATGCTGTTGTAATAAATTGGTCCAGACAGGTAGATGTAACAAAAAAGGCAACGAGAGAACAGGCATTCGCTGCGTAGAGAAGGAACGGGGTCAATTTATTCTTCTCTCTATTATTTATTCTAAGAGTGCTCAATAGTGATCATCCAAGCTTCATCTTGTCAGTCATCATCATTGATTTGGTTTCCACTTTTTTAACCTTCAGCCTTTTTGTTTGTCATCCTGCCCACAGTCTTGTCATGAGTCTCAATCAAATACGGGAGGATTGATCAATAAAAGTCGTGTTTGATGTCTTTCCTTATGAGACTCACTGGGTTGATGTATTTCCTGTTCTGCGGAAACGCAGCAAAGAAACTTTATCCATCTAACAACTGAAGCCAGTCTTTTGACCTACTTAGGCTTCTGAGGTGTGAAATGTTCTCTTCTTTCAATAAACTGCCTCGCTTCGTGCTATTCTCAGCCTACTTTAGAGTCTGAGGTAATTATATGTTGATTAAGGTGCTGGATGAAGAGATTCTAAATGACTGACACCAAGCTGCATATGGTAATTACAGTTAGATGCAAGGCTTTTATTTTGGGCCTGAAGACACTTCCAATCGATGGGAAATGTTTTCCAGACGTTTTGTCAAAACGCCTATCTGTGATCGATACTGTTATAGACCAGCACCTGTAAGTAATTCCTAATCAATATGTTTTAAAATTCAGACACGCTTGCTAAGTGCCATGTGAGCAGAACTCAGAACAAGTCCAAACAGACTCAGATGAAAATAGTGAAAAAGCACATCTTGTACTTTCATGGTGCTGACTGACAGTCACGATACCTTTCAAATCTTTAGATATGAAAAGTGTAAAGTCCTTGATATGGATCAAACTGTTTTCATAATTATGTTTCACAGATTTAAAAGGTTCTAACACAAAGCTCTTTTTTTTTTTAACCCTGACATGATAAGAAGATCTAACTGCATCTTTGAGGTATAAACTCTAGGTAGCACTGCACTGCATTATCTACATTAATCCTCCTATCATTCATTTATGCATGCGAATCGAAGACAGATCATTTGCCAGTATGAGAATACTAAATTCAGAATAAGAGTCTTTGGTATTTCGTGGATTGTGAAGAAACCATTTAAGCTCATTGCGGTGGTTGTCTAACAAGCCCCTACAGCCGTGAGTCATTAGCAGACTTGCTCTGCCCACTGACAGATGTTAATTTATGTTCAGTGGAGTCAGCTGTCCACTTTCACTATCAAGATGATCAACTTTATTTTGCCCACTTGCAAACAGCCTCATTTGTTTAGCATTCAAAGTCGGGCTCAAGGATTCTGGTTGCATTTAGCAATAGATGGTAGCTATTTATGCATAGCACAGAGGCCACAGTCCCGTAAGGTATATACAAGTGAGGGAGCCGGCACTGTTCCTGTGTCAGACAGCACAACTCTCTTTTAATGATGCATAGGTCCTTGGCATCCTCAGGGAGGATGTGTTTCTTGGTCACAGTCCAGAAATTTAAAGCAGTTGCTTGTGATCCCCATGATTAATTTATATACCCTAGAAAAAATACAATGGTAATAATTCTTGTGCCCAGTGGATGGTGGTCGCAGGTGTTGGAAATACCAAATGGGATGGGGCCAAGCTAATGGTGCCTGGAAGGGAAACTATCTGTCAAGGATAATCCCTAATACTGTAACACCCAGCATAGATAATGTGCTTCCCCCACCTCTCTCCCCAGCCCGTGATATTGAGATAACTGTGCAGAAATGATTACATGAGGAATGGGTACTGACACGGATAAATCTATGTATCCAGAGTGAAGTTTTGCCTGGTTTAACATTTAGTGAAGATTAGCTTTCCCACTCTGGAACGGCCAAACTAAGCTAAGAATAAAAGGCAGGGTGGAGGATGTCCTGTGAACTCCAGTGAACCATGTTCCACTTCATTACACCCTGAGTAATTGGTTAAATATGTGACTACAGAAATTAACTTCGCCAGCCTTGTGAGAGGTAATTAAGGCTTTTTTCCCCTTTTTTGGAGGCAGGGAGGATAACCAAGATAGACACAACATTCAGCATCGCACAGGGGCCCATAAAGACATCAGCCTGCATAATCATAGTTCACAGTACCAACAGCCTGAATACATATAGCCTCACTGCCTGATTGTTCAGTAATTGTACAGTACAATATGCCAATGTTCATATCAATGTGTCTTCACTGTAGAGCTATCATTTCAAAGTTCAGGTGGCAGACTCTCACTGATTGCACAAGTGTGTATTTCACACACACTGACTAAGAGAAGGAGGGGGATATTGAAAGCTAACATCCTGCCAGTTCAATACAGACTCAGCAAACAGAACTGTACATGAAGCCGGGGCGTGGAAGGAGCAGAAAGACCTCAGATGTGAGGTGAATACTTATCAATGCTCAAGGAAAGAAGATATAGAACCTAGGCTGTCTTTTGTCAGCTTTTGCTTTTCATGTGGTGGGGCGAGGACAGAATCTGTGATCAGCTTCTGAATTGTAAAGGTGTACATGTTATCAGTTTTCAGAAACTGGGGGTTATACTTTTCAAGTGCTCACAAAGCAGAACATCCTTTAAGCCTCCTTAGGTGTAATTCCTTTCTACAAGCGACCTGAGCCATTACTCAGCGGTTCTGCACGGGATCAGCCGATACAGCTATAGTAGCTTCAGCAGCGTTGAGTTTAACATGTTAGCATTTGAAAAAAATTGCTATATTTTGTGCCAGGGAGATAATCGTTTAGCTCCACTACACATTATGAAGAAGCACCTGCAAGTACGTACAGCTCATTAACAATAGTTGTAAGGCCGTTGAGGAGGACAAAGGTGCCGGTGCTACAGCTCCGAAACTGCTGCAAATTAGCAAGCTAGTTGCTGCTTACGTGGTAAGGGGGGATGCTATCAAAATCAAATTGCTATGCATTGAGTTAAAGTCAGTACATTTAGAGATAAGTGCACAGTCGGCTACAGACCTTCTGGACAATATGATAAATATGCACAAGCTAACTGCAAATGGATGTTTACTTTTGGTAATGCAAAAATACTGTGAGAAGTTATTTTTCTCAGTAACACTATAAGAGATTATTTTTCAGTGGCACTACTCTTATAATGTGACAAGTTGCTTTCAAAAGTAACATCACGCCCAACACTGTAGGCACGGTACCCTCCAAAAAAATATCTGGACAGTAAACTGAAAGGGTGGGCATTTTAACCTGTAATAAATACAAATTGCTTTTATTGGCTGAATGAAAGCTACTCAGTGTAATTTTGATCTCAGTTTTCTACAACAACAGAGAAATTTTAAATTAAAACTTATATATCAGGATAATATGGAGGAAGAAAAGAGGGTCTGATAATGGGGACACAAATTTAAACAGACTGATGATGGAAAACTAGTAATATTTCGCAAATATTGCATACTGATTATTTTATATTCATGTTACTGTTAACAAAATATTCCCATCACCATGACTCAATTATATTATTTGCAATAATTATTTGTAATTATATTGGCCTCTTGTCCTAATAGTTTAATTTTATCCACATGTACTGTAATAATTGTAAATATAAAACTTTTTTTTCTGGGCATTATGTTGATAAACAAGTTATATTACTCAATCAGCACATCTTCAATATTAAAATACAACTCCACTATTATTTAATTTTTTTTCTAAATTTAGTTTCAAGTAGAAATTACCTAAAAATACATTTTTGTTTTATTTACCTTTTTAAAAAAGTCTCATATTATCACATTTTAAGTGTGTTGTCAATACCGCTTATCTTTCAATCACATTTCATCTCCAAACTCGTTCAATAACTAAGTAAATTTAGAAAACGGATGCTCTTGGCTAGTGTGAAAACAACAACAACATCACAGTAATTTTTAATCACTTCTGTAGCTGCTTTGCAGTTCAGCATAGCACAATGCATATGATGTCTGCTCTGAATGACAAACAGTCAGTTGAGAATTGATTGTACAGAACATATACATATATCTGCCCACACATTCCCAGGAGGAGAAGATTACTATATGCCATCACACTCCCTCTACCTGGAAAAACAGCTATGGTCTCAGTCATTTATAGCATGTAATAAATCACAAAGGCCAAAGACAAGCATGTTTCACACTGATTGAGTACTCACAGCAAGTGGAGTCTGCTTGCTCCTTCCTCCACAGCCAAGACACAATCAGTCCTTTGGCCAGCTAAGAGAAAACAGAAGAAATGTTGAGAGTGCTTATAATGATATTCACAAGACGACAGCATTCAAACAGAGTTTAAATACAAGTAGACAGTCTGCACAATCACCCAAGGCTGAAAATCCCATAGACTGAAGGCACAAGGTGATACAAGATTAATAAGTGACATATTTCTAAAGAAAATTTACATTGGAGAGTTGCCTACAAATACTTACAGTATGTGAAGAAATAACCTTTAGATAAACAGATCTGCAGGAATCTACAAATAAATGCTTTATTCTTTGACAGTATCGAACAGGTTTATGATTATATTATAATAAAATAATACATTTGCTGCCGGTAGCAGTGCTGTTAAATTGGCACGACGAAATGCAGTTTTTCTACGTGGGCTTATTCAATCAGCATTAAAAGCTCAAACAGACTAACTGCTCTTTTGTTACATAATATGTTGTGAATACTTTATAGATTGGATCCACTCCTATACGGTTGTCATTGTTTCTATCAGTGACTCATTCTCTAGCGCTGAAATAGAATGAGCTTTGAGTGAGCCACAGAGTGGAAACATAAGCATTTCTTACATTTTTGTGTTCTTCACTTTTAAAGTAAAAACTAAGCTGAAACTTGATAGGTTATATTATAAAAATATTCACAACATGTGATTCACAATGTGAATGTCCCACATGCAACTGATACAGCTTGTTGGAAATGTTTCTTTCCTTCAGACGTTTCAATTTCTGGTTGCACTAGTTGTATTTTTGTGTATTGATTTCAGATAGCTATTTCAGCCTTTATATGGTTTATTTTAGTGTTTATATACTGTTCATAATTCTAAAAACTCAAAGAGCCATGCAGTTAGCTTACTAGCTAGCTAAAGGAAAGAAGAATTTCACAGAATTCTATGAAGTTCTGTGAAAAAATAAAGCATACCCTTACTTCTTGCATAGGGATGCTCTATAGTCCTGAGTTAGCATGCTAAATGTTAAAGTTCATAACAGTACTATTAGAAAAAGTCAAGTAAGAAGACATTTGGATGGGAGAAAGCCTCTTCTTTCTAAAAAGAACATGGCAGCACAGCTTAGCTTTACAAAGTTGAATCTGATTAAACAACAAGACTTCTGCAACAACATCCTTTGGACAGACAAGACCAACATTGAGGAGTTTGGCAATAATGCACAGAGCCACATTTGGCAAAAACCAAACACAGCATGTCAGCGCAATTATCGCGTACAGACCGTCAAGCACGGTGGCGAAGAGGTGAGGATTTAGGTCGTATGCACAATGACATGAGAGAATGATGAAGTCACGCAGAAAACGATTTCTTTAAGCTATTGCTGCTAAAGGTTCTACAAGCTACTGAATCATGACCTGCACTTTTTTCACAGGAATATAGGCCCACAGTACTGTTAACTTAGACAATCAAGTACCATGGGCAGTAGCACCACAAGCTTTTTAATACTTTGTAGCTCCTCATTTAGCATCCAGCCTTCATTGTCAATGGCTGCAACCCATTTCAGCCCCCACCTTTGAAGAGCAATAATTACAAATATGAATGAGGGCTACTGTGCTGAGTAACTGCCCCCCTACCCCAAATGTGCATAACATTAAATAGGACATGCATTGCATTTGCAAACATTGGTCCCACCTTCCTGAATATGAAAATACATTTCCACAAGAGATAACATTTATTAGGAGGAAAAAGATAGATATCACAAACACGTGCTTTGAGACACACTGCAAAACTAATCATAATGACCTGAATGTCTGCACTGGCACCAGGGAGGCCATTTACTCAGTGTAATTTGGTTTCCAGCAAGACAGACTCCTACAGAGCCATCACAAAAAGACTGATTGATTCTGCAGGTGGACAGAGCCCTGCTTCCACTGGCCTTAATATTAATAACACAACAAGAAAGAAAAAAATAAAAGCATCAGACGCAAAGGTGCCTTCTCCTGATGGAAAGAAAATGGAAACATTTTTACACTAAAAATGACTTTGTTTAGAGCTAACAGGTCTTACGCATTATGCGAGAGCTGTACTTGAGCAAAACACTGACCTGAACAGCTTCCTTTGGGAACTTGTTTGAAAGAGTGGAAATTTTTCAAGTGAAATGCATTGAAATTCAATACTCAGCTCGCTGTAGTGAAACTTGCTTGCCCATGTTCTCAAATGTTCTGTATAAGCCCTCAATTGTTGTTGCTTGCATTATTAATTGTAATTATTCATAAAGATCACAACCTTGTTTGGAGCATCTTGACTGGATTGTTGATGAATTTGTATCTGCCAACAGTTTTGTTATTTAC
The DNA here is from genome assembly GCA_015108635.1 of Andinoacara biseriatus. Classification (NCBI taxonomy): domain Eukaryota; kingdom Metazoa; phylum Chordata; class Actinopteri; order Cichliformes; family Cichlidae; genus Andinoacara; species Andinoacara biseriatus. The sequence continues at coordinate 8,767 of VUQJ01039403.1, read as the reverse complement.
TTGCTCGATGTGCACTCATTTAACCACCTATTTATATATATATATATATATATATATATATATATGGATAGATAGAGAGCTGCAGAGGTCATTAATAAGAACTTAATCCAGTGCAAATCTGCCATGTCCTTAATTTTTAAAGTTTGACCATAAATCATTTTTTGCTCTTCTAGTTATATTAGTCTCACCATCTTTGTGATGTGACTCTTTTGTTGTTTGTGACCTTTGCTCTATCTCTTTCGTCAATATCAGCTATTTAGTTAGTGTTGGAAATAAAATAGAAAAAATCTGTGTGTGTGTGTGTGTGTGTTTTCTAAACTGCTATTGAGCTTGTCACATATAACTTTCTGTGCTGCGAGGAGCCTCAAGTAAATTCTAAAATTTCTAGTCATACTGTATAGGAGGTTATGATTGCTGAATTTCAGAGGCAGACATGTCAAACCCTCAGGAAGCAAAAATGATCTCTATGGCTACATTAGTGACAAGTCAATGTTGGCTTACTTAACCTTTGATCCATGAGGCTCTGTTAATGGTGAGCAAGAAGATGCTGATGGGATGGGAGTCCATCGTCAATAAAAAGATAAAAAGACCTTCAGCATTCTGCACTCTTGTAATTCAGTGAAACAAGGCCAGAAATAGACTATTAATTCACCATCAGTGAATTCAGAAAATTCATCCACATCAACACAGAGCGCTGGCTAACTGAGACACCTATGCAAGCTAATTTATTTCTGTGATAGGCAGGAAAGGCTAGTTAGTTTCTACAGTCTGGGGAAAATTGTATAGCTCTCCCACACCTTTCATCACAGCAGGAACAATTTTCTCTTCGTCCTCTCTGCCTGTCTCCAAGTAAGAAGTCAGTGGTGGCTATCTCCCGAAATCTTTGATATGTTCAGCCCTATATCCCACAGTCCCTCCAAACTTTCTGACACATTTTCAGATTCAAACCAGTGGCTGAACTGAACAGGCAGACAGCTTATGTGAAACCATGTGTAATTTTTAGCCTATGTTTACACAACCCAACACAACCCAACTCAAAAACACACTAGTATTCTGTTCTGTGTTGATCTTAGTTGATATTTGGGATATGATGTCTGCATGCATGAATCAACTTGCTTAATCAGTTCCCTGGTGTTACAATTACTCTGTTTTTTTTTTTAGCTGAAACTCAATGCAATTTAATTAACACATCAGATTTATGCCTCACTGCAAGGTCAAAAATCTGACTGCATTTGCTTGACTACAGATCTGCCCAGGCAGTGGTGATATTAACACTGAAACTGGCAATGTCTAAAAAAAAGACTCAAAATTGTGCACTCGAGCAGTTGTATGACAACCAAGGAAGTACAATCCTTTCTTAATCCCAGAGTATCCAGTACTGCTGTTTGGTTAAAGCCCCTTGAGTCTCAAGCATAAGCACAAGGTATCCTTTGGCATCACCGCATTGACTCACTGGCTACGACAATATTGGATGAGCAAATGATCCTGCTGAAAGAGAAACAAGGTCCAAATAAGGACACTGGAAGGATGGTGGTGATGGTGTAAATCACTCTCAAGCAGGAGACCATGGCATGTGGCCCAGCTGGAAGCTTTGCACTGTGCTGTGAAAAAGTATTTGCCCCCTTCCTGATGTCCTTGTTTCTTTGCATATTCGTCACACTTAAATGTTTCAGATCATCAAACAAATATTGGACAAAGATAACCCGAGTAAATACAAAATTCAGCTAAATGATGATTTCATTTATCCATCTTCCATCCTCTCTAGCTTATCCTGTTCAGGGTCGCGGGGGGGCTGGAGCTTATGCCAGCTGTCATAGGGTAAGAGGCAGGGTTCACCGTGTACAGGTAGCCAGCCTGTCGCAGGGCAAACACACGGACAGACAACCATTCACACTCACATTCACACCTATGGGCAATTTAGAATCACCAGTTTAATCTAACCCCAGTAACTGCATGTCTTTGGACTGTGGGAGGAAACCCACGCAGACATGGGGAGAACATGCAAACTCCACACAGTTTTGGTGTTAGTATTTATTAGATCCGTGTTTGTTACAGCTGCACAGTTTATAGATGCAGCTCGCTAACCAAGATGGCTACACTAGACTTAAGTAACAACTACCTCAGCCTTTGGTCTAAATATGGTCACGTCCTGTCCCAAAAAAACCCACATGATGCTATTATTTAAGGCTTCAAAATGTGGAGTGTTGAATCCAGTGGGTCACACTGTGGTTATATCCATCGCTCATTTACAATCCATGGACCCTACCACGGGGAGAAAGGTGGGTAGGCTAAACCACACACAGTCACAGAGGTTTGGTGAGTGCTGTTAGCAAAGGCACTTCATGTTCCCCCCAAAAAATGCCTTTGCTAACATAAATAACACAAATAATACACGAAGAGGGTAGGTGAAGGACCCTTATTAATCAACGCTTCTAGTTTGTCATTGATTTGTTTTCTCTGAGACACTTGACTTTCCACAGAACACGAGTTCTTCAGCTCAGCACTTAACCGCCTCGTCCAGGTGACCATTTATAAAAGTGCCTCAAAACCGCTTATCGAGGTAGGGTGGGTGCAGCAAAACTGGATGAGAGTGAAGTACACCCCAGACTGGTTGCCAATCCATCACAGAACAATATCTATAGATATTTCATCAACCGAAACAGAACCGAGTCATATTTTAACCTCGCCATATTTTTGAGCTGGTATTCTGTTTACATTTTTTCCACTGACACAAGAAATGGCAGAATGCTATTAAATAATCAAAGAATTCTTGCAAGTAGTCATAATTACAAAACAATCATTGGCTCACTGTCCTTGACAATAAAAGCGATCCAACGTATAGGAGAATATGAAAAGAGATTCTGCATTCACCATTGCAGCAGCAGTGTACGGTCGGGCTGAAAATAGACTCTAAGGAAGAATGCATTTTATCATTCTGGCAGCAGCAACAGGGGTTTGTTTTGAATAAGTAGAGGAATACTTAACATGTATAACAAGGCACCCTGGCTATCCAGACAAGAAATACAGAGACTCTGACTTCATCATAGCAAATCCTACGGAACAGGAACCAACACACAAATAAATAAACAAATCAAGGACGATTCAGCTTACCTGTTCAGCACCTCGAGAGAAAATATATTCAGTATTTTAGATTTTATCTGAGAGCACAAATTGAGAATATGAGTCATGATCCATTATGGTGTCAGTGTGTATCTATGTTCTTCCTTCCACCTGGCAGGTAATTTTTACTGTATGTGAAGCTGTGCATTATCTTAAAACAGTCATATACTATATATATGAGACACCTCTGTTCCTGAGCTTCAGACTGTGTGCTGCAGATTGTTTCTCTAAGGCTATTCTGCTATATTTCAGATTTGAGACTAACAGGAAATCTCAATAACTAGATGGTTTCTAATGCTTTTGGTTCACAACGTCAAACAGTATAATTTCTTAAGAAACAAAACAAACAAAAAAAATTGGACATTCCCTCTGCGATGCACTAAACATTTATTTCAATCCCTTCTTTCCATGCACAGGTATCACATGACCTGCTGGAAACCCCACTAAGTGCCTGCAGCAAGAGAGTCACATTACAGCAGCTGTACAGATTATGAATGATAGGGAAACTCTTCTCCCATTCATTAAAGTGCCACAAATGAATAATTCATAGTTTCAAATTTCAGGCTTCTAAATATTCAGCCATATTGCACGAGGCTTTTCCTCTCCACTTGATTGTTCCCAGTACAAGTGATGTATTTTGGTGGGCTGAGATCTGTTGCCAAGCTAATGTAAAATACAATGGAAAGTGTCATTTGTCAGGTGACACAAAGAAACAGATAAAACAAGCTAAAGTCATCAACAGAGGGCCCATTAGTCTTTGGATAAATGAGACGTTTTAGCAAAAAGTACAGTGCAGTAAATATACTTTGCTCCTGGCTCAAGTTATTATTTGTCTATGCTGTCAGCTGGAATAGTAATGGTGCTGGAACAATCTTTTATAAAATGTTGTTAGAAAATATTGCTCAAAGTAATAAAACAGCCACGAGAAACTCCGCAGAGCTGCACAGAACTGCTAATTCAAGATGAAAACACTGTCATCCTCATATTTTCCTGTTGGCCTGCAGATATCTTACATATTAACCTTGACCGTTGTATTATCTGCAGAAACATCGACCGCCCTGAAGGGCCTGTGTATTCATGTTTTGACTTTCTTATTTATGGAAGACATAAATCATTAGTTTGGGGGTGGCAATGCAGAGTTGGAAATTTAAAAAAGAACTGAGCTTGCTTCAGAGCAAAAACACAGAGCTTGCATCAGTATATCAGTAATGTTTTCTAATTTTTTGATACAGAGGGATTTTTTTTATGCCAACATATAATATTTATAATTCCAACTTACAACTCCATTTCCAAGTTGAGACAGAAGTATATTTGTCACTGTGTTGCACCAGTTATTGTGTGTGTGTGTGTGTGTGTCTTTATCTGTGTGTTTGTGTGTGTGTGTGTGTGTGTGTGTGTGTGCGCGTGTGTTTTTTGTATGGAAGTGCGCCCACTGTTTTCAGTTGTCTGAACAGCAGGCGGGCTGGTTTGGCACTTGACTTCAGGAGCCATGCTGTTAACGTAGATGCTAAATGTGGTTTGGCATTGTCTTGCTGAAATAAACAAGGCTTTATCTGAAATACGTAAATAAATAAAGTCTGGGTGCATTTAAATACAAACCAGGTAGGAGCATTTCTGGATCATCAGTATGGTTTTGTCTTTGCAGGGTAAGTTTTAAATGGCAATTTTGGATCAAACTGTTTTCTAACAGAAGTTTTCCAGATGAGCCCATGCAGCTATTTTCCACGACATGAGGTCGGCCTGATTTTAATGCAGTGGCACCTGAGTGCCCAGATATTCAGTTTTAGGTTTTGCACACAGAAATCATGCAAGACACTGAATCTTTTACTTTGTGCTACAGATAGTGAAATCCCCAGGTTCTTTGCAGTTCCATGTTGAGAAATGTTTCTTTTTTTTCAAATGTAGAACTTTTCTTTTCAACACATTCTTTCAACCCCTGCCCATCTTTAAATCTGGAAAGCTCAGCTCAGTTTTACTGGTAATGTGTCTTTTAGAGAAAAAAAACCCCTCAAAACATGAGTTTTAAATGATTTGCAAAGGATTACTTTCTTATTTGTATACAGCATCACACCTTTGTACATAATCTAAGTTGTTGACATTGTGGTATTCACTCTAACGCCTCCCTCATCAACCTGTATTTTATCACCTTTATGTGTTGACAAAGGTTTAATTAAGCTCACCGTACTGTAGCTTACAGGCATCAAATGGCTGACTGATATACTTAATATTTATTGAAACCTAATAGCTATATAGAGAGACATAACTAATGAGCTGGAGGAGAGCAAAACAGATAAAATTTGCTTTGCTGCAAAGCAAAGAATGTAGGTACAGTTGAGCCGAGGAACTTAATTAGCATGTTTTATCATAATTGATATACGTATCAATCTGGTTTTGTACTAGTGCAAAATTAACTGGAGAAATCCCTGTTGCTTTTGTGTGTAATTAAAACCCACAAATTCTATCTAAATAATGATCTAGAGGGAAAAAAAACTAAATCTCTGACTGACTGATGTGGAAATTAAAAATCCTGTGACGTCTATGCAAACATTCTTCTTACTTTGACAACTACCTTGCAAGCCTGAATTACAGCACTTAAGAAGTCAAGCAATCAGAAGACGAAGGAATAACAATGTCACCAAAACCAAAATCAGCCCATCTGTGTTTCCTCAGCCAGACACACTGAAATCAAAATTGAAAGTGTTTCGGGGAGCACCTTGGAATATTTCATCCATGAAAGAAAAGCTGAGGCAGCCTTGGGAAGAAAAACTGTCCACTGAAAATTACAGTTTTCACTGTGAGCAATGGCAGCTCTGTGTGTGACACCAAAACAAATTTTTCTGTAGAAAAAAAAAACAAAAAAACCCCTCAATCATAAATTGCTGATGCTGTAACACCCACATCATCATGCCATACAGTATCATCACAGCTACTCAGGCTTCCGTCGACACTGCCTGGTTGTATAGCTGGCTGGGCAATTGCAGCTGTCAGTCACCTAAATAATGTGGGAAATAGCGGTGGTATTTCAGACAGTGGAGAGGGATTTTATCAT
>VUQJ01039372.1:0-10823 GCA_015108635.1 Andinoacara biseriatus | reverse complement strand
GGGGGTTTCTGTTTTTTTTTTTTTTTTTTTTGCCTGTAGAATACAGAGCTTTAGTGTAAAGATGCCTTTTATTCACAACAAAGCCGAGTCAGGCTGTAACAAAAGTTTCTATTTTGAAAATTCTTCCAGCGCAGCGTGAGAATCTGTTAGCGGTCAACCTGAAGCTGAGCGACCATTTACGGGGTATCAGTGTAGCGCCATCCGGGGTTACATCCACATCAGTATCTTGAGCTCTTATTCATACTGAAATGTCTCCCTGTGCTTTTCTTTCCAGTCCAAAATTTATGAAAAGCATAATCACAACACGAGAGCCCTCTTATTTTATTATCAGTGGGTGTTATTATTAGAAAACCATTTCAAATGATATGTCACATGGGAACAAATATCATTTACAAACCACTAATGACTTGCAAACACTCCTCTACCCTCCGGTGCAGAATGACGCCTTCACACAGTGTGTGCTCTGCTCGCCTCTCTACGGGGACGTTGCGGTGGGGCGCTGCACGCTGCTGAACAGAATAAACAGGAAGACCTCTTTCTTCCAGCTCAGGCCGCGCTCTGGCAGTAACACATTAATTCTTAAAAAACAGCCCATTTAAACCTGTCATTACCACGGCCATCTAATGGTTTTTAGGTGTGTGTTTGTTGCAGAAATTCAAATGAGACACTAAAATATGTACATATTCTTTGCAGAGATGGATTAGGTTTTGAGTATTAATAATTAAGCAGGAATTTTTATTATTACACTTCGCATCTTCTGCATGGATCAAACTCACCTCACTGCTGGACTGCTAATAATAACTCATCAATAAAACATTCTCCTAATGTCAGAAAGACACTTGTGCAGATGCACGGTCTAATTTTACACAGGCTGACTTGGTCATTAGTTCACTACGGCGTGAACGCTTCGCCATGCAAAACACAGAGGAGGTTACAGAGGTGGCCTGATGTGGCCTGACAGTCGGCGCATCAAGCCGCTCCTTCATTAATGTTAATCATCTTGATATTGTGAATAACCAAATCATGGCACATATATGCAAATATTTAAAACATTTTACTTTTTAATGGAAAAGGTGTTTTTTGTTTCGGGCACCGTCATTTGCATAGTAATTGTGTCTATTGTGCCACTTTCTTTAACCTCAGACTGGGCTGGATGAGCACCGGATTGTCATCGGTGCTGGAAGCTGCATGACAAAAACTAAAATAAATAAAGAGTGTTGCACATGGGGAGGAGGGGGGGGCATATTTAAAGTCCATGTGAAAGTTTCCCTCCTTACATCAGAAAATCATGCCGACTGCTGGAGTTGAAACCTTCAAAAGTCTTCACCAAGCTGTAATGAGAAACTAAGAAAAGCAGAGACCAGAGGGAGAGAGCCGTCTTTATTGCCACCCAGACATAATAACTTAATGCAAATTGTAACTAGTTAAGCACAGCAAAATAATATGATACCATTGTCTGCGGCAGATTGGTATTATAGTGTTAGCATGTGCAAATAATCACATTTTCTGGCTGATACAATTACATTATTTGTTCTGGTTGTATCATACACCAATAAAAGCAAACATCATATTAGGATTCATGGCACTTTTCGCATTGCGTTATCAATATGTGGAAATAATTGTCTGCTGAGAGATTAAATTACATTATTGTGTATCTTTTTCATGCCTAATAAATAATGATGGATGGCTCTTATTTTCATCACCACCTGCAACCATTTTGTCTTCTTCCCCCCTGCAAGTTAAAAATGAGAGAATAAATAAAGAAATGAAAGGGGAGAGAGAGAGAGAGGGAGAGCGAATAACCTCGAAGCAACTCGAGCCCGGAGGTGCTCGTTGCTGAAGTTTCAGCATCTGATCGAGGTGGGAGGAAAGTGCAAGTATAAGCTGGATAAACACCCTAAATGTCAACATGTCGCTCTTTATTCATTCATTCATCTTCTGACAGGCGCACGCTTAAAGATGATGAACGACTGATTGACGGGGAAAATGCCTTGCTGTGTTTCAAAACAACCCAGCTGTTTTTTTTTAGATCATTTTTTTCCAGCACTCTTTATTATCTTCATGCTGAGTGTCTGAACCCATCACTGATGTCTCAATAAGGGTCTTCATGACAGTTTCAGCTGCACGCCACATCAGCACAACATATAGAAGAACCCTGTGGGGCCCCGAGTCGTGATCAGTGATGACACACACCCTGGCCCCCCCACACTGTGACAGTGGAATTTGTCATTTTTAGCTTGACAATCAGTTCATTATGTGTGCATTAAGTCTGACAGTCAAATATAAACATCCACATTTCACTGGACCGAATGACACTTAAAGATGTTGCTCTCCAGCCTCGACCAAAGAGGTAAAGCTGCATGTCCAGCAGCTAGCTGTGTGGCCCGGTTCACTTTCACTCCTTTCTTTTGCACAGCCTTAATTCTAATCACTTCATTTGCACTTTGTGAGAGATAAGAGAATTGATTAACCACCAATCTTCAGGAGGCTTCCTGTTTGACGCGCTCTTTCTTTTTTCATCCAGGCCACCAATCTCAGCTGTCAATATCTCAAAATCCTGTTGCATGTGATGCATTTGTTGGCGCGCTGTTATGCCACGATAAAACAAGGTGAGGACATTAAGCCTCCCCACCCACCCGCCACCCCCACCCCCGTGCGCAGTTAATTGGCATCAGAGAGAGAAATGCTGCTATAACTTCATAACTTCTTAAGTCATGCCTTGTGCACAGCTAGACGTACGGTGTTGTAAAAATTTACATTTTAATGAAATATTTGAATAAGCACTTGAAATTCACTCTACCAGGTCTCCCAGTTCTAAAACCAACATTTCATGTTTGTGTTTTGAATGGCAGCGTCAGAGAAATTAGCATGCCAGTCATAGAGATTAGAAGGGCATCAGTGTAAAGTCACAGGCTTCCTCAATCAAGGTTCACTGCAGGTAAACACTGTCCATGACATGTTTAAATGATAGCTCTTTTTTTTTTTAAGAAATTGAGGGGAAAAAAGCAATAAATCCACGGGAGAAGAAGAGTATAAGCCCACACAAGAATCACAGCAAGATGGAGGCGAATAGAAATCCAGAATGTGCCCAATGAAGTCTATCTGTGTGCAATAATACACTACTTTATAACTAAATCTTTCAGAACAACAGAATGCAAATTTCCATCAGACTGATGCTCTGAACTACAGAAGTTTGTGTGCAGTTTTATTTAACAATTTATGCGTGTACTTGTAGATACCGCATGACCATTACATGCAAAATTTGCAATTATTAGCCAATTTAGATACCCCCCCCCCCCAAAAAAAATAGCCCTGACTCAGTGGGATGCCTGTTTCTGGGCCCTGCACTTGCCAGTGGGTCAGCTGGGTGGGGGCTCAAATGGATAGCTTGGGTTTGAGGTGGGCTCGAAGAAGCGCTTTCCCTGCCATCTGGGAGTGCCGCTGCCGTGGCGTGGGGCTCTTTGTTAGTAATGATGTTTTATTGCGTGGTACATCCACATGAGTGGCAGGACCCAAGGCTTCCCAGTAGTATATTGGACTGTAATGAGATGTTTAATATTCATCCACTTCACCTATCACTGGCTTCAATGTTGCGTCTGGTCAGAGTAGGTTACCGTATCTTGTTGTAGCTGCTTTGCCGTTATTATGACATGAAGTTTTGAAACAGTTTGCCAATTTTGTTAAAAAACAAACAAAAAAACCCAAAAACGCTTATTTAATCAAACTTGCACAGTTTGATTGGCGGGCTGATGTGACGTGGAAGCAATGTTGTAGCTTACTGTAGCTTAGCACAGCTTAGCATAGCTTAGCATGATTATATGAAATAGGGCAAAGCAGCTAACTTGCTGAACAAAGAAAACAGGATTTATACTCTCTGTAGTTCATTAATACATATTTTACATTATTTTCAGATACTGTGCTAACATAAGCTAACCAGCTGCTGTTGTTGGCCTTCTTGTCAGAGCTGCACCAAACTTCTCAAAACTGTGAATAAAAATCATATTTCCCTATTAACAAGGATGTTAAAATGAAACTACAAGTTATTTTTGTGAGTTTTTATTAAACCCATAGTTGCATTTGAAAGTTAGGCCACTTCTAGCAACCCTGTGAAAATGTGCACTTTTCATAAGTGATCTAGAAAATGCCACTTTTTTTTTAACGTGTTTAATGTTGTCGCTTCCTCCACCCTCTACCTACCTCCTACCGTGGACTCTTTTTCTCTCTTTGAAATGGAACCACACTTGTATGGGCCATGTCAGACAATATGAAGAAACAACCAATATGACTGTATGGCTGATGGATGTGTTTGGCCTCAAAATCTGAAAAATTAGCTCAGCACACTAGAAACATTAGCTCCAGCATAGCTTGCAAACAAACCAAACAAACAGTCAGTGCTTTGTTTTTGGTATTGCTTCCCTGATTACCATCCAAGTCCAAGCAGGAGGCACATCTTTGTTAATTCGCTGTGACACAAATTGTGCAGGCGAGTAATTATTCATGTTATTTTGCATCCCTTCAATTATTTAAACAAAACATTTGTTCCAATAAGGCTGGACGCTGGGAAGTGAGTGCAGGTCAGACAGTCAAGACTGGAGCTCAGTGTGAACCCGCAGTGCAGTTCATCACTGCAGTTACTTTGTTTACAGCACAGGAGGATAAACCTGAGGCTCTGCGCTCCACAGCTGCTCCACATCGCCAGGACAGAATGCTCAATTACTTTGCTGGAGTCCAGTCTAAACACACAGACAAGCCTTGTTGACTCAATTTTCACCTCAAAAAAAGAAGAAAAAGAAATGGTAAGATAATAAATGTTGATGGGAAGTTTTCTTTCTCCCAAGGACCAATCAAATATAATGAATTTCATCTGTGGGAAGTGCTGAGAAATACACACATACACTCAATTTATTACACAAACACTAGACTCACTGAAATATGTTCTTGTTTTGTTTTTAACAGAAATGGTCATTTTCTGGCAAAGCTTCAACTGAAAACTCCAAACTCCAAACTGATAAACGTTTAGGCTACAATATTTGTTATAGTGTAGTAACATTACAACGTACTAATGCATCCAAATCCTCTTTTTGAAATTTTTGGTATCCCACTTAACAAGGAGCTGCTAGCCAGACAGCAAATGCTCTTAAACTGGAAACAAGCTTTGCAGCCAAATTATGATTGGTGGATCAAGCTTGAAAGATTTGGTGCTCTGTAGAAATTCTTTGAGCATTCACCAGGTCATTAGCAACCCATCTAGGGTTAAGGTTAGGTATTGCCCCCTTTCTCTAATGTACTATTTTGCCAAAAGTGCCTTTACACACATATGAACTTGAGTGAGATCCACAGGGTTTAATATGATGTCAGCCCACCCTTTACAGCTATAACAGCTTCAACTCTTCTGGGAAGGCTTTCCACAAGGTTTAGGAGTGCGTTTATTGGAATTTTTGACCATTTTTCCAGAAGCACATTTGTGAGCCAAGCTCCTGCAAAACAACCCCCCCCCCTCCCCCCACCAAACTTTACACTTGGCACAGTGCAGTAGACAAGTACTGTTCCCCTGGCAACAGGGGCCAAACCCAAACTTGTCCATCAGATTGCCAGATTGCCATGATTCATCATGCCAGAGAACACGTCTCCACTGGTCTAGAGTCTAGTGGCGACGTGCTTGTCACCACTGCATCTGACGCTTCGCACTGCGCTTGGTGATGTAAGGCTTGGATGCAGCTGCTCGGCCATGGAAACCCATTCCATAACGTTCTCTGCACACTGTTCTTCGGCTAATCTGAAGGCAACATGAAGTCTGCAGGTCTGTAGCGATTGACTCCGCAGAAAGTTGGCGTGGCCTACCACTTTGTGGCCGAGTTGCTGTCGTTCCCAATCACTTCCACTTTGTTATAACGGTACCGCTGACAGCTGACTGTGGAATATTTAGCAGGGAGGAAATTTCATGACTGGACTTGTCACAGGTGGCATCCCATCATCATTCACAAATGTTTGCAGCAGCAGTCTGCATGGGTGAGTCGATACGTTTGGCATTTTCACCTGTTTGGAACACCCAAATGACAGTAATGCCAAAATATATGCAATCTCATTTAAAATGTGACATCTTCTAGCCAAGGAAAAAAAAAAAAAAATCCTATTTGCTAAAACAAAACTCAACCCTAACCATAGATCCGTCCTTCGTAACCTGATGGGCGTTAAGAGGTTAGGAAACTTTTAAACACACATTGGCTTCAGAGAAGAATCCTTACTTAAGCTCAAAGTAGCTTTATCAACATGGTTATGATCATTTATATTCATGATTTTAAAAATTGCCAATTAATGCATTTTAATGAATGAAGAGTGGTCAGATTTGTTTAAGTTCAGTGTTTTGTGGACCCATCCATCCACCTCAACCTTCTTTCCATGTGAACTTTGTAGATTTGACATCACCGCGCTTTCTAATTTTCACCTGTAATAATAACCTCAAACTCTGAGTTTTCTTTTCCTGTTGAATGTAAACAGATGGGAGAGGCGTCTTTCTCGTCCCTGCTCTGTATGCAGTACTGAGCTTCGAGTCCATCGGTTCCCACTGAAGTTGTTAATCAAGTGGCTCACAAATATATAGTTTTAAAAAAAAAAGAACCACTGAGTAATTTCCCCCCAAACAGCATGGCTCTGTAATTTTCTGCAGACATTTCTGAGACCAGAGCAAAGGGCAGTTTTATTTGAGACTTCTTTCAGCTGACGATTAATACACAGTTTGTAGCAGCATGTCGATACAAAGTAGTCATGTCCTTTATTTTACTCTGAATTGGGGGCCACGGTTTGTAAAATTAACATAGTGTTTCAGTAAAACTTGAAACATGTAAATTTTTTACTGTCTCACACACACTTCAATCCAACTGAACTTCTCTTTACAACCAGTTGCTTCCTCCTTTGCTATTCTTTTAAAGAATCCCGGTTCAAAAAACAAACTGCACTGTGTGTGTGTGTCAGTGCAGCAGTGTGTGTGTTTGCACGATTGCTTTATTGGGTCAATTTGGCATTTTCTGGGATCTGAAGAAGAAAATAAAAGCTTGTCAGACCTTTGCTTTAAAAGGGACCCTTTATGCTCATTTTCAGCTCTGTATGTTTCATTTTTGGATTCTAATAGAGAAGCTTTGCATCATTAGATAAGCCTTATTAATTTTAAAGTCGGCCTTGGAGAAGCCCCTCCTGTTTTGTCTCTAATAAGCCCTTTTATCTATGTTCCCCCTCCTTTTAGTCCAGCTCTCTTCTGACTGGCTGCCCCTCGCAAACAGTGAACAACAGGTGGGCGGGGCTTCTGCGCTCACGGCTAGAGCTGTGTCCACATTAAGAGGAAAAAATGTCTGAAAACAGAGAGCTTAGAGCAGTCTAGGGATTACTTGCACATAACCTGATCTTTTTATTTGCTAATACGAGCATCCACCCCTGCAACAGCATTACAGTGTAACTTGTGTCGTAGTAATACTCAACTAACAGCCACATCTAAAAACAAACCATTTTATTAAGAGTATAGGTCAGTGCAGTTCACTGCTTCAAAGGGAAGATTTTGGGGGGATTGAGGTTGCTATAACAACATCAGAAACCGTATCTTTGGCCGACAGTGCACCCACAGTCAGCGCAGCACCTGAAATACATCGGTGGTCATCTTCAGTTAGCAAAGCCTTCAGTGGATATAACAGCTCCCCCACCCTTAACCCTCTGTTACCAAGAGAAGGAGACATCTGAGCATCCAAGCTATTTACTCAATGAGCGTAATTACCGTTGGCTACTCACACGAGGCCTGCTAACTGATGTGATAAGCACCTTTATACTTTCATCTTCCTTTAGTTCTGTTTTAATTGCTCAAACTCTCTTTGAAACCGAGCCGTGCCTTCTAATAAAGAAGAAAGCGGGCCCAGCTGTGAATTACTGTTTGTTGTGTTGGAGCTGGTAGAGAAGCAAGCCTGGTGGTATTGTTGTGTTTGTGTGTGTTTGTGTGTGTGTGTGTGTGTGTGTGTGTGTGTAGGGGTGGGGGGCAGCGAGGCATGCCTTCTGAACAGCAGGTGGTAATTGAAACAAAACAAGGGCTGATTAGGGAAGCGTCTGGCAACTCATGATCCAAACAGTGAGCCGCCGAGGAGCCCAAACACAAGAGCCCTGGAATAAAGTGGTCATCATCTAATTAACAGAACACATTTTAATTACCGAGTAAACCAAGCAGTGCAGTGTGTCAATTTAACTGATGTGGTAAGTGCCAGTTTACAATATCAGAAACAGACAAATAATTGGAATCTAATTACAAGCAGGTCTATTGCACACCAGTGCCTGCAGCCCATCTTAATAAACAAATTTTTACATCAAACCATGAATAACAAACACTGCAGGACTGCTAATTGCCTCACTGCAATGTTGGGAGTGTGCCAGCTTTGACTATTTGAGGCAGCGCCGCGCTGTAATTAGAATAAAGTGAACAGCAGCCATCCACGTTTGTTTTTCGCAATCTAACTGAGCTAAACAATGTGACTGATCTGTCTTCTGTCTGTGGGGCAGGATAGAGCAACAGTGCATGTCTCTGGGGTTAAATAGCATCATTTGTGATTAACGAGAGAAATTAACAGTAATCTGTTAATGAAGTTCTAGTTATTTTGTGACTCACCTCACTTGGAATTTAGATGGTTTTGGTTTTATTTTTGGGAACTTTTGGGAACAGAACAAAGAGATGACGCTGGTAAACTGTGACAGTTTACCACCAGTGCCTCTCGCCCTATGCCAGCTGGGATAGGCTCCAGCCCCCCCGCGACCCTGAAAAGGTAAAAGCGGAAGCAAATGGATGGATGGATGGAACTGTGACAAACCAGGTCCACAAAATGAGATTCAAGCATCACATTTGAAGTAAACAATTATTAGTTTGTAATTTGTGAGCCAAAGTTTCAACTTTTGGTGTTTTTGTAGCACATATTTAAGTTTGTTTTTTAAAGCTGTATAAAAGAAGAATGACAAGCATAATTTAATGTTTCTGCACCAGCTACGTCACTTCAACAACCCGCCAACAACTGCTGCTACCGTCCACAATCAGCATCCTCTGTTCAAATAATTCCAGACCCGACATTCTTTCTAGAAATCTTCTGTGTCGTTTTCAGCACATTATTGCTGCGAACGCGCGCACACACACACACGCACACACGCATGCACGCGTGCAGCGCACACAAAACAAACTCATAACTTTATGCAGCAGCCACCGAAAAGAAAAAAGAAGATATGAATGTGCAGTTCAGAGGTTTCACACTTAACCAATTTATTACCAGTGAAAGGAAATGTTTAACGGGGGTGAAAATGCAATCTGAAAATTTCTAAAACATGAAACATGACTCTGTTCTCCACACAATACCACACTGTGGTATCAATATACACGATTCGGTTCCTGCTATTAGTTGGTATTGGATCAAAAACAAATTTTGTGGTATCACCCAACCCTGCCCGGAGACACATATTGCCTGCTGACTCGAGATTCATCACAAATGTTTTCCGTGTTCAGCTGCGAGCCGAAGACATTCCTGTCCTCCCAGTCTTACTCATTGTGTGCATGTTTATCCTGTATGTAGGGATATTTTCTGCATGTTTATGTCTTTTGTGGTCTTTTAATATAAAGCACGTTGTGTTTGTGGCATTAAGTTGCCATTTCTGTCCCTATTGTGGGGTAAATAAAAGCAAAAATGACTGCACTTATAGGCTCATTTTAAGAGTTGGTGATGTACCGGTGGTGTACAAATAAATTCACATTTAAGTGTGACATGCAATTTATTTCACCCCGTGTCTCATAGCATAATTATATCATACGTTAATGCAAATAGTAATACAAATGCTTTTGATATCTTTGTGATCACTTTATGTTATCTGAATGCTTGTAATCAGTGTGAGGGAAACAACAGATCCGCCGGGTGAAATACGGCCCGCAGAAAGATTGCTTGTGATTTTTATATCATTTCCATTAAATCTTGTCTTTCAAAGGCCTTAATTAATAACACACTTGACGTTTATGATTTCCAGCAATAAGCTAAGCAAGAAACGATTTATGTCACCCAAAGCTTTTTAACAAATCAATGCAACTATTTGTAATTGCTTGTTTCACAAGATTAAAAGTGCTTAGACTTGATCTCTGTCCCCTGTTTAGTGGCCAACATGCCCCGCACCTCTGTCGTAAAAACACCAGGACCCAGGAGTCTTGGTCATCAGCATTAGTTGCTGTCACCAAATCCATATCGCTATTATTTCTGGGATTTTTTAATGCGGTTACAATTTATAGCTTATCAAATGCAGTTACCTAAATTGCTGTTAGGAAAAGACAGTTTAACTGTCTCTTTTTAATTACGAGATAATTTAATGTTTCAGGCTGGGATGAGAGTCCTGCAGCAGACGACACAAACAGGGTCTGGAGGGGACTGTCCTGCAGGCCGAAATAATGAGGAAAGCAGAACCGGCGGGGGGGGGGACAAAAACTGTGGTGAAATATTTAAAAAAAATATATCCTCTTAGATTTGATGCAGTGTAAAATTAAAAAGTAGTCTTTGGAAGTAGTCAGAATATATTCGCACTTCTTAATGCTGCATTTAACCCCCCCTGTGAGTTCAGTTACAACCAAAAAAAAACCTTCACTCGGACGGATACAATGAGAGACCCGGAGGAACCAATCGGAACAACCAGCATTTTATTGCATGTTTAGAATGCTCATGTCAGTCATTGCCACTGACTACAACAGAGTGGTCTGCATCAGACAGATGAGGAATGATGAGGAGGTTACAGACTGATGGAAGTGATGAGCAATAATATTTCTCTCTAAAAAA